>JZLH01S0395762.1:48112-63192 GCA_001188425.1 Eucidaris tribuloides | reverse complement strand
AATACAGATCTCCGAAATGTACATCGGCGCTCGCGATTATAATCAGGTACACGCCGTTGAAGCAATCTGCTCCAGCCAAACTTAGAATCATGAGGGCTTGCACACGAGCTGACGGAGATTTGATCGATCGGAATCCGCAGACACGCAGGAACAGGACGAAGAGGTTGCCGAACAACGAGGAGAGCCCGACGATCCAGACGAGAACTCGAAGGACCTGGCTACCGAGGAGATGTTCGCAGGACGACGTCGACGTGATCAGATCGATATCGCAGTCGTGACTGGAGTTGAATAATTTGGACTCGCAGCAAAACTGCCATTCTGACACACTGTGTGAGAAGAACAAACGAAAAGTCGAAAAGGTTATCAATTGACACATGTATCAACGAAGTATCAAATTCTCTCTCCTTTGAAGGTGACTAAAGATGGCTGTAGGAAGTCACTGAATCGAATTAAGGTTCCAATTCCTCCAACGGGTCTTGCTTAAAATTCGATGGTCTTAGAACAGGAGTCCATGTTCGTGAGGAAACTTACGTTTCTTGCTCATTTTCAAACTGTTTTTATCCAATAATAAACATTGTCAATTCGGATTCGTCTTGAGATGGCAAGGTAATGCGAACACTAATTTGAATTTCACCTTTTGTCAATTAGTTTGACAACTTTTCTGATCTATAATTCTCATAGTTTCGTTATGTACTATTTCAGTTCGTTAGTCACAGTCACTAAGCACTTAAACGCAAAAATTATTTCCCCTCTTTTCAACAGTTTGCCAGAATTTCTGGGCATTACAATGGGACTAAATTAATCGAAGATTTAATGAATTTACTTAAACAAAGACGAATCTCTTTATATAATCTGTCGGTCGTCAACTAATGGAGACATATTGACAATTGACCATTCTGAATTGAAAATATTTGCGACTTTTTGCGGAATGACGAATTGAAAAGGCAAAAACCAAACTGAAAATAGACTTTACACTCTCCGCTCTCGTCGAGACGAAACAGAACAGAAAGTCGACGAAATTTCATAATATGGTGACGAAAATGGGCGAGAAAATCTATACATGATCGTTTCTTATGATGGCTTTGCTTTGGAGCAGTGATCAATAAAACATAAAATGCGTTTTGCTCCTTGACACATTTGTCTTCTTGAGATTTCTCCAGGATTGTCACGTATTAGTTATTATTTTTTTAAATGACCCTTTATTTGGCCAATTTGTCAACTTTCATAATTATTATTTAATGATAATTATAGAAATTGACAAATTGGCCAAATAAAAGGAGTGTAAAGTGAGAATATCCCTTTTGCACACTCCAGACACACAACAAAACATCGGGTGAGTCCTTGTACTTGTCGAGGCCATGTCTGTGTAATATGAAAATCAGAATATTCTGAAATAATGAGCAAAACACTAACAGCTGTGTAGCATGTACACTCATGCTCATAATTATGGAATATTGTAGAAACATTTTAGAAGTTGCCCTTTTTCCGTGAACGGTACATCTGAGATTAATATTTGCTCACCCCATGTGAAACAATTATAATCTAAGTATTTCAGGAATGCTGAGCATTTTGTAGCGTCCGACTTGACATTAAAACCTGTGTTTATAAATGCCGGTATTCGGAGTTGTTGTTGGGTCACGTGGTGGTTACGCGCGTTATTACTTGCAACACACAATTCCGATGTTAATTTAATGATAAGTGACATTAGATTTTAAAAAATATCAGTTCTGGGGTTTGTTTTATAAAATTACTTTAATTTAATACTTTTTTCATGATTTTTTTTGTGGATTTTTAAAAAATAGATATATAATTGTTATTGTGCTCAAACGTATTTTAGTTTTTAATTTAGTAATCTCATGAAATCCAAAAATTACTTCACATGCTGCGTTTTTGTGAAATGAACACTTGTCTTGAAAATTTTGGACGATATAGGAGAAAGAACTTAAGTATCAACAAAATATTCCATAATTATGAGCATGGGTGCATGTCAGGCTTAGTTCAGTAGTAGTATTTCAATATTAAAAGTTGACGACCTGAGGTACCATCGGCATCGCAATGATTTGCACCATACATCAGTGTCTGGAAAAACCTGACGATTTTTGTTGTTGTTGTTTTGTTCGTTGCATCGATATTCACCAGCATTAGTGTCCGCAAAAACCTGATGACCTTTTTTATCATTTGTCCAACAATTGGCCCGGGTTTTCACCTTACCTAAAATTTCACCCGGGCACCACCCCTGCCTTTGCACCCGTCGACCTTTTATTTTTCCTCTCACTTCATCCCTCCACACTAACTCTCTTCAAATTGGTTTGCACATCTGACAAGAGAGGTATAATGGAGGAGGCCATTTAACACCCCTGCGAACAAACTCGTTCCGTGGGTAGGGGTCTCTATACTCTGTTCCTTATCATCAATTATTCATGAAATTTGTCTTATTTTCGACTAGTACTTCCGCCTTTTTCAATCCCGGAGATTATTCCAGATGATCTTTGAGTGTATATATACCCTCGAGGGTACGAGTGTGCAAATGCCAAGATGTATGCCGATGGTATTTTTTGAAGAAAAAAAGACGTTCTTTTGATAAAATCGCACCTCAGCATGCAGCTAGTGGATCTTTAATTGATAATGTTTGATATAACAAAAGCTTAGTAACATATATTGCTGTTTGGCAAAGAGACTATGGACTAGTTCTTCTGTTTCTTCTCTTCTGGTTATTCTGCCTTCTTTAGTCCTAAAATTATTGCATATGATTTTGATGTACTATGCGTGCATACCTTAGGTTATGTAGGTGTAACTGTGTATGTAGGTGCCACTTTGATCGATGTTGTTAAAACCTAGCATTTTTTCTGATTAAATTTCGACAGCTAGTAGATCTTCAAGTAATATTGATATGACAAGAGCTTTGAAAAAATATTTTGATGTTTGGCAAACAAATTGGGGCCTAATCTATCATCATCTTCTTCTTCTTCTTCTTCTTTCTGCATCCTTCAATCCTGGGGATTATTGAGTTCGTATTGAGATTACTGCAGACGATATATCCCCAGGCGTGTAAGTGCAAAAGCCATTCTACGTCGTAGCAAAGAGGTCTTAATGATGATTTTGAAGGAAAAAAATCTGGCTAAATAGTGTGTCGACAGCTAATGGATCTACAGGCAATACTATTTGATCTGAGAGTGGCTTAGTAAAATAGACTTTTATTGGCATGTACCACGGTTGGTGAAGTTTTAGCTCAGCTGAACCGAATGCTTATGTGAGCTGAAACAGGGGAAAATTTCATGCGATTTTTTGGACATAATACATGTATAACCTTTCACCTCCAATATCTAATTAGTTCATTGATGGCTTATAGATCATACTTGACCAAAGTTGTATTTAAATCTGATCAGCCGTTCCTAAGTTATCAAGCTAGCGAGCCCAAATCAGACATGTTTTAGGCCCTGTGACTTGCGTCTTTTGACCTTTCAACTCCGAAATCTAATTCGTCCATTAGTGCCTTATATACTTGACCTAAGTTACATTTAAATCTGATTAGCCGTTCTGAAGTATGATGGGGTCGTAACGAGCTCAATGCCATGTGAACTGTGACCTTTGACCTGTCAACTCCGATATCTAATCAGTTCATTATTGCATCATAATATGCATGTGCATACTTGATCCCAATTTTATCAAAACCCGATCACCTGCACAAACGAGACTGGTAACGGACGGACTCTGGACGGACGCACAGACTGTGACAATTATGCATCTCAACTCAATTCTTAACAACCCAAAGTCGTGCAAGAACGATTTCGAAATGTCATCATTTTTAAAGAGTTGAGAAATTAGGGGGGTGGCAAGGAATCCGAGTTTGCTTTTTGTTTTTGTACTTCAGTCAGGCGCGGTTTTACGGGGGGGCCTTTGGGGGCTTGAGCCCCCCCCCCCCAAAAAAAAAAAATCGCACAAAAAATGTTTTACAATGAAAATATTCATAAGTAAAGTGAAGCGATCTAGCAAAGATTAAATATTGATAAAAAGAAGTTATAAGAATGTTTAAATATGTAATTACCATGCCCAGAAACACGTCTTTTTAGTACATATTTTCAAAAAGGTCCTACCCCTGCTCGGTCGCTTCGCTCCCTCGACTACCCATTTACATTTTTTTCACACAGGCCTTCTTACTGTACATCTTCTTGAAATCCTGACAACAGTCCCTATGATAATTTTCAAAAATATACCTTTAAAATATGTATTTACTGTGCTTCGAAACATGTCTTTGCTACGTGTATTTCAAACATTTCTTGCCGTGGGTTCCCCATCCCACACCCGTCTCCCGCCCCCTCGCAACTATGAATACCCATTTACAGTTTTTCACATACTTCCTGAACATCTTTTTGAAAGCCTGAATCTTCATCAGATATACCTTTAACATATCCATTTACCATGCCTAGAAAACACGTCTTTTCTGTTCGTATTTTGAAAAACATTCTAACGTGGGAAGGCCCACCTCCCACATACAATCCTCCCGCTCGGTTGCTTCGCTCCCTCGCAAGTATGACTAATCATATACATTTTTCCACATACTTCCTGTAGGCCTACATCTTTTTGAAAATCCGTAATAATCTTTATTATATACTTTCAAAATATAGGTATTTACTATGCCTACAATCACGTCTTTTCTATGCGTATTTTCAAAAATGTTCTGCCGTGGGAGGGGGTTATCCACACCTCCCCCCGCTCGGTTGCTTAGCTCCCTCGCATGTATGATACCCATATACCACTGAAATGTGTATTTACCATGCCTAGAAAAACCGCCTTTTCTATGCGTATTTTAAAAAGTTCCTATCGTGGGAGGGGGTATGCCCCCTCCACCGCTCGGTCGTTTCGCTCCCTCGCAAGTATATGATTACCCATTAACAGTTTTTCATATACTTCCTGCACATGTTTTTGAAAACCTGACAACAATCAATAATTATCTTCGTGAAATTTACCTTTAAAATAGGTATATTACCATGCCTAGAATCACGTTCCTTTCTATGCGTAAAATATATTTTAAAAAAAGTTTCTACCGTGGGAGGGGGTGTCCCCCTCCCACACCATCCGTCGCAAGTATGACTTCCCAATCCCTTATCTTGATAAAATATACCATTGCCAAAAATACGTATTTATAATCCCTTGAAAACTATCTTGTCTATGCGTAATTTCAAAAAGTTCCTACCCTAGGAGGGCCCCACACCCTCCCCCCGTTTGGAGGTTTCGCTCCCTCGCAAGTATCATTGCCCAACAGTTTTCACATACTTTCGTAATCTTTTTGAAAATAATCCCTAATTATCTTCAAAACATATACCTTTGAAATATTTATTTACCATGCCCAGAATCACTATGCGTATTTTCAAAAAGTTCCTACCTGGGAGGGGGTATCCCCCTCACACACCCTCCCCAGCTCGGTCGCTTCGCTCCCTCGCATATTTCCGTCAAGCCCCCTTTGTAGCCCCCTAAAATTTTCGCTCTAGAACCGCACTTGACTTCACTGTATGTTATCGACTCGAGTATATGACACTCAAAAATATATTTAGTTCAAATACACAAGAGGTTCATGGATTTGAAATGTGAATTACAGGAGAAAGGCAAGGCTACCATACTACCCTATTAAATGAGGATGTGTTGCCCAATTATACAGGCTTATATTTTCACGGAAATATGGATCTGTCTTTCATCTCTAAATATCTTACAAATGGTTACCAATGAGGATCCGACGACAATAACAATAACAGATCTCAAGATCGATTTATCAGAAGTGTTTCCCCTCATTTGGGATTTTTACAACCTTCGAGTACTCAGTTTTGTGATTTAAAAAATAGAAAAAAAATAATACGTCCTCTGTCAGGGTGGATATAAGCTGCTTTTTTGTATGCATTACATTAATGTCATGTTTTATTTTTTTAAATTATCATTATCTTTATTATTATTATTATTATTTGTTATAATCATTGATAATTTTTTGTTTATGTTTTTGATTATGTTGATTCAATAAAACACATGAAAAAAAAAGAAGTGTTTCCCCTCTTCCAAATAGTTTGGACCCGTACACCAACGTCCAGTTTTTTATTCAGATTCGATTTAACCACTCACCCCGGTCTAAGTACTTACGATCCATGTATACATGATGTCTAACCTGTTTTAAATCTCAAACAATATCGAAAAATAGACAAACAAACAAACAAAATATTTTACCCGAGTCGATGTATCTCGTACTCCGATTCCGAGTCTTCCGAAGAGTCATCCATGGTCAAGCAATCGAACTGATTTCCAAAACAGTCGACTTCTGTAAAACAACAACAACAGATACTAACGGAGATTTCAACAATATATATTTTCGCTCAATACTCCCACCTCGAGTGTCGCTGGGTTTATATACTCGTGGTTCATCTACCCGACGTGTTATTGGCGCAACCATTAGCGCCTCGCGCATTGTCACGTGATCGATTTAGAAACAGTGGCGTAGTCGGAGAACTTGCGGATGGTGGTGGGGGAGGGGGTGGTGGGGGAGGGGGAAGGGCGGTGGAACGGTGCTGCAACTTACCATGCCATTTGTCTGATAGTGCAAAACAAATTGAAGAGAAAAGTGGTCTGGTTCCAAAGGGGTGTCTCATGGTAAAAAAGGCATGGTGTTTCAACATTTAAAGCCATAGGCTAACATGAGGCTTCAATTTAAAAAAAAATGATCAAACTGTGATATCTGAGCAACACAGAAGTGTTGAAATGGGCAAATACACACCCTCCAATACAAAACTTTGGAAAGTTATGCTGCCACAGGTAAGATATGCATAAATGAACGTCACCCATGAATTTCCACTGCGGTGGAGTATAAAATAGCTTAGCTCTACACACAGTAAGTCTATGGGAGGAAGGCTACGGTAAACGTTTTCAAAGCAACGAATGATTATTTTAAAATACAATTTTTCAGGGCTTCATTTTTAAACCTTTTTAAAGACTCTAAGAGCATGGAGGATTATGTAGCTCACATTTTATTTTAACTGTGGTCATCGTAAGCCTATGGATTTAACCGAAAATTCTGAGGCTCGCGGAGAGGGTCTTAATGTGAGACACCCCCCTCCTCTTCGCTCTGCCACTGTCCAGACCTCAACAGTCGAAATGGAATATTCCGACTCAACGGCGCTGCGCAAATGAACAAAAGAACAAACAGATATTGAGTAAATATGCTAGTATCATTAGCATCGGTATTATTAGCAGTGAACAGAAGAGATGGGGTCCAATTTGATAGTCGATTGCTTCGTAATAAATGTAAATGTTGCGTGCCATTTTATCCCATTGTGCCCATCGGTAGAATTTACTCACAGTAATCCACACAGAAAAACTAATTAGTGTAGTGATTCGGGAGAAAAAGAAAGGAGCAAGTTTGTTAGATGAGCACTTTACTGTGATACAAGCTACGGATTGCACCGGGTGCGGAAGCAAAATGTTATATTAAATCTACTTCGTTGACACGCGTTTTGATAACGACAAATAATGTGCAAACGTGTTGCATTTCTAACGGGATTTTTAGTTTAAATTTGACATAAAAGAAAGGTATACTCTTAGCTAAGTGGATATGAAAAGCCTGCGGCCGGTTGACAAAATGCGATAATGTAAACAATACTTTTTACGACATTGACAGCGACTATCTTCATTAACGCCACGTTATATATAGTATCAAACGAGGCCCATGATTTGTCGTGAAAAACGAACTATTCAACTTTGCGGTGAAATCTATATATATTTCGCACAATGACATATTATTACTCTAGAGGTGTATGCATTGTTGTATAATGTCAACAACAACAAATATACTTTACAAGTAACGATGAATTTGGTTACCAGCAAATTACTGCGCTAACCGCGGTATCGTTTGACTGAATAGTAAATCATTCTAAACTCGAGAGGCCTATATCAAATGTGGTCACACACAATAGAAACCGCAAGCACATTACCCAATTTTTAATAAAATGAAATCAACACTTTCAAATTCTAAGAAATTCACAGGAAAGCGGAGGCCTATATCACTGAGTGAACATAAGTGTATAAAATGATTTTTTAATAGTTAGAATGTGGTTATATATAACCCGAAATAATGAGTTTAGGAAGTGTTTGAGCAATTTCTCAAAGTCCTTTGTGGAATTCTAAGAGATGCACGCACTCCCCCAGCGAATAGCTTTTAGCGATATCTCAATTATGATTGATCGGAGTGACAGGTTCAACATGATTTATTATGTGGAAATTTGATTGAATTAGAGCTACTGTTATACGCAATCAAACTGAATGCAATTCTCAAAATGCAAAGCAGAAAGTTCAGGAACGGCTTGCCAAAATACGTGTGATAAATTATAAAGTCTACAAAATAGCATACTTTCACGTGAAAATACAACTTTGATAGAGGTCACTGATAAAGCACAATATACACATTAAATCGAATAAACAACAAATTAAGTACTTTTAATTTTAAAAAGCGAAAGAAAACACTTAGTTTAGTCATCGACGAGAACTAAAATATTAAAATGTTAATCTTTACCGACGCACAATTTAATTTATTTCCACAGACATATTATATTTTTTGTTTATTTCCATTTTATTTAAGCAGGGTTGCCTTTTCAGATAAGAAACTGTTCTCCCAAGGTGCCCTGTACACAATGAAAACAAAAAAAAAGATAAAAGAATTACAAATACAACGTATAATACAAAAAAAATTATAATTACAACAACAAAAAAGGAAAACAAGAAACAGCGAGATACACCATAAATAACCGAGTTAGAAAATGTATGCTGCAGTGATAAATATGGATATGAAATAAATTTCGAAATAAATATATAATATATTTTTGAAATATTCATATAGTTTAAAGGGATAGATTCTCTCATCCCCTTCACTTTAACATGTTTAATGGGTTTTTAGTTTTGATATAAGAACAGATTTGTTTGCCGAAATTTTTAGGTGAAATGTACCCCCCAAGATCACAAATCTAATTTAAGAAAGTCTGTAAGCCTTATAGATTCGTTTCTCACTGTATATCAAAATCTTGCAGCAGCATAATGGAAACGGGCGCTAAAATAGACCAATTTATAGCACACTAAAAGCGTTAACCCGTGTCCATACGATGGCTAGTTATTTGCATTTAAATACATTTTAACGGAGCTACATGTATTGTGTAGGAACTGACACCATCCATCACCAATCCGATATACAATCCGATATTTACGGAAATGAAACAAAGCAAGACTGGTCTTAAAGAATTCTGGCTGCCTTGTCACAGAGTAATATCTCCTGTCGGTATATTGATCTTGCTCCTTGGGATCACTGTTCTTTGGCATTATTGTTCAATGAGGGACGATGAGATTTCACTTAATTGGCCGTGAAGGATATAAACCCATAAATTTAGGAGGTGCTACACAGAATATTTATTTCCTGCATTTATGCTACATGGTCAAATGTTTACTTTACGGGAAATCGGCAAAAGGTAACATAACTTTATGGTTTATTCAATCGTTAATAGAAAAAAAGGTCATATTTTCTGGGCTTCTGTACTTCAGTGGAAGCCCGTCATCTCTGAATGTACAATAAACTGGATTTCTGTACAATTAAGACCGTCGTCCCCAAGGGGTTAAGAACTTGATTTTATACAAGATGCAGTCTTTAGATAGAGAAACGGAAAATAGAGCGGAAGTAAATAGAGTGCATGTTATGTTTTGTCATATTGATGAGAAGTAGTAACATAATATGGTATAGCGATTTCACTGTTGTAAGGAACTACGTAGAAGGTCATTCCCATGTGAATGTCACAATATACGTGGATGTACATTGTTCTCCCATATCAAAATACTCAAAACATACAAAACATATTGCAGTATAAGTACAGATTAAAATAATCAATACAATATAGAGACAAAAAAGTGCATAAATAGGTAAGAAAGTCTAGGTCATGTCGCAATGCACGCAGGGCATTTTATTGAGTTTAAACAGGCAAAGAACGTAATGCAAAACAGTGGTACCATTAAATAAACAAATATCTACACGCTATGGAAATTTACTGAAGATGAGTTAATATTTAAAATGTTTAAATGTAATCTTCTCACCATGAAAAAAAAATGGAGCTTAACACTAACATTTGGTTGAATAGATCAGAAAGAATCACATTATAAAACGAACATATGCCATCTACAGGTCGAAAATGGTTGCAAACCTCAGACAAGACAACACCACAGATTAAATTACAATACCATCCAGTGCAACAAAGACTGTTACCGGTTTTCATTATACCCAAGAACCATACCACTCTGGAACTCGCTTTCGCCTGGGATTAAATTAGCTAAAGACGTGGACAGCTTCAAGAGCCTGCTCGCCAGCGCACAAATTTAAGCCTGAGCTTGCATGCATGAGGGTCTGCACGTCGATAGCCACACTGGAGGCTATTTGTGCAGTATCGGACGAGACAAGACAAGACAAGACAAGACAATGAGTAGTTTTTGCACAATAGACACACTTCTCTTTTTATTCACAGAACGTGTAAATGACTTGCAGGACGTATGAGAAAGGTGGTAATGTACTGAGTGAGAGGATTTGATAGGATCAGTTAATCCCTACTCATTGTCTCCGGTGCATTTCTGTGCACATTAGCGATCATTACAAGACAAGGGTTAATCGTTGATGGCTTTCTACCTAACAGAATAGGAACATCTTCAGGCCTAGCAAGTTTTCCATTCGAAATTACGTAACGCGAACTGAGTTCATAATCTATGAGAAGTAGACCTGAAATCCAGTGCTAATTTCATTGTCGTGCCCATTATTGCATGTCAATCGGGTTTGGATTTGTAAGCATTGTCGAGTTTTAATTCGAAGGGGATTGTCAATTCCAAGATGAGAAATTATTTCTGCTTTTTAACAATATTATATCCAATCGAGTCTGACGATTTGTTTACATGCAGCGAGGATAGTGACCATTTACGTATGATTTGGGTCTATGAATGGTGGATGATATCTGCATCCCTGCAATTTGTTCTTCCTTTTTATGATGGCCTTTATGTGCTCTTTTTAACATTGTTGTGTCGCCATGTATACCGTCCCTGATCAAGAAAAATCAGAGAAATTATTTGACCAGTGGCGTATCTAGGAAATGCAACGCCCGGCGCAAGTGCTAAAATTGCGCCCCTTCCAACAATTGAAACAGGGGGCAAGTACTGAAATCGCGCCCCTTCCAGCAGCTTCCGCCTTGAAAGAGGCGAAATTACGCCCTTTCCAACTTTTTTTGACCGGTAGCTTCTAAGGTTATTCGTGAAATTAATACTTCAATGTCTTTTTCCTCCCCTGTTTCTACCAGTCTCTTCCCTTTTTCTTCATTTTCCCTTGTTTTTCTTCAATTTTTGCCTTTTTTGCGCCCCCCCCCCCGAAAGTGGTGCCCGGGGCACTTGCCCCCCGCTAGATACGCCACTGTGTTCGACACATTATACGAAATTCATATGTTCAGAGTTATATCTCACAGAATGAGAGATAATTATGATCGACCATGTGAGGATAAATACAAGCAGTTATTAACCCACAAACTCAATTTTGATTAACTCAAAGCAATACCCATAACGGTATCTTGCAAAATAGTATGTGTAGTGGAATATCTACAACTGCATCATTATAGTCAGCAAAATGTTTTGGTTAACATATCACTCTAGCATACACGCCGTGTGGAAAGGAAGAAATCTTATCTGCCAGCATGCATGGACCTATAATGTAGGTCCATGCTGCGAACAAGAGTGTATCAAGTATTCGTCGGTATAGAACCAGAAGGGCGCTATCGCAATACATAGTGACAACCTGAAGGGTGTTAACGCAATTGACTTTGTACAGTGATAGTGCCTTTCTGGTTCTCAACATGTTGTGCATTAACGCCCTTCTGGCTCTATACCGACGATTATGGCAATAATAGCTCACCTATGGAGTTACAAGAAAATGGTTAAAGACAGTAACGGCGTTGAACGCTTCTTCTTTCCTAGAAGTTCTCCGTTTTCTCTCCTCCGTTGCAAAGAGATAAAATGATATTCCTACTACCAGACTTCTGTAAGCAACAGACTAACAAGCGTATGAGGTATGTTGTCAACTTAACGATAATAGGATCTCGGGGTTAATCCTTGACTGAATACTCAAGGTCCGTACAAAGAAAAGTCGACGGAATAAAAGAGACGAAATAAGGGCAGGAAAAGGGGGGTTATTGTTCAAACTATGTAAAGCCATGGAGGTAGAAAGAAGATGGTCAAACTGGATAGACCCGAGACAATAGACCAGGGGCGGAGCCAGGGTAAAATTTATAGGGGGCGAAATCCGTCGGGAAAAATTTTCTCGGAAGTGTTCCCGACGTAATTTCTCCCGTCAGCAAGCGAAAACTCGGGGGAAAACTCGGGGGAGGGGGGTCTCGTCGGGAAAAAATCCGAAAAATTTTTCTCTCGAGTTTTCCCGGCCAAATTTCTCTCCCCACATTTCTCCCGATAGCGACCAAAAACTCACCCGTGAGGGGGGGGGGGGGGCTCGTCCGCGAGAAAAAATTACTAACATTTTCTTGGAGTTTCCGGCCAAATTTCGCCCGGACAGCGACAAAAGACGTCGTCATGCGTTGGTGGGAGGGGAAGCCTTGTCGGGAAAAAATATTTCTGGAAAAAAATTGGTGGTGTTTGTTTCGGCTAATTCTCCCGAATTTTCTTATCGCAGCAGACCAAAACTTATCCCTTCGCAGCCAAAACGCAAACATGGGGGGGGGGGGGCAATTTTCAAAATCGTTCAAGATCCCATGATTTTTCACTACTGTGAAAAAAATATAGGGGGCCGCCCCTTTTGCCCCATGTGGCGCCGCCCCTGAAATAGACTGGTGCTACAGATAATATTGGGGTATTTTCGCACAATGTCGAACTCACCGTGTTTTGGGGTGTTGTGCCAGCCCGAATTAGCTGCAACTTTGTAATCATAATTAGTTGCATATTGGGATAGTATGTTGCATACGAACGTTGTAGACAAAAACACTAATAATACTATTTTTGGTTTATTGCAGTGTTGGAAGGTATCCTATAAGTTACAACGAAAAGTGTAAAGTTCTTTTGTTTGGATCAATAAATACATACGAGTGTATGATAAAATGTGAATATTATTCCCGTTTTACATCTGCAAAGAAAACAGTGTGGTAAAATGTCAAATGTCTGCAAAAATTGAAGAAAAAAAATAATCCTACCCATTTTGTGTTAGACACAATAGTGAGAATTGTCCTGCTGCTATGTAAAATCAAGTAACAAATTATGATTTTTAACATAATGAAAGGACAATTTCGTTACTGGATCATTGCACAACTTTATCAGTGCCAGTGGGGCAATAATGCACCGGCAATACGTTTCGATTTTAATGCACTTACTTAAATCATTCTATGTCATAATATTTGTAACATATGTGTAACACACTCATATCACCCCCAATTTGAAATCACTTCACTGGTTGAAAGTTAATGATCGCATTATTTTCAAAATTTTACTTCTCGTTTTCCATTGCATCAAGGGTTCTGCTCCTCAATATAATATAGGTCTAGTTAGCATTACACTCCCGTCAGATCTTTACATTTATCCAACTGAACTCTGGTTCTCTTGTTGTTCCAAAATCTACAAAAACATGGGGGGAACGAGCTTTTGGTCACGCTGGTCCTGCTCTATGGAATAGCCTACCTGCAGTTATTAGAAGTTGCAATTCCCCAGATTCATTCAAACGCAGTCTAAAAACTTACTTGTTTAATGCTTCCCATTGATTACTTCATTTTTCCCATCTTTCAACTCCCCCCCTCCCCCCAAATTCTATAGTATACCCTGCGCCTAGAGCACTCTGCAGAGTGAATTTGGCGCAATATAAATCATATTTATTGTTATTGTTATCAATCATACATTTACAGAACAATCAGAATAATCCTCACTTTCAACTTCATAAGAGTCCCAAAACGAAAAGTTCTACTTGTCAATTACTTCATTTCTGATAATTAGTGTTCAGCAAAGTTGAAATATTTGACTGTCAAATTTGTCACAGCAGAAACTTGACAGTATACTCGATTCTGGTCCATTTATGGCGAAAATTGAGGACTACCTCTGCACGGACTTTCACAAGAACAACCACTGGCTGAAGAAAGTTTTTTTTTCCGTGATGAAATCAAATTCAATTCAAATGAAATGAAATAAATGCCATTTTCCTTTAGATAATCACGTACTGCCGTTTTCCTTCCTGTGCTGTTGGTGAGTTTTTAAATGTAACGGATCACGATTTTCTAATCTGTCTCGGTAAGTATATATCGTATAGATGCGTTATATGTGGTTATAATCGTTTGGCTTTCCAATTCGGCATGCACTCGGACAATTGTGAAACCTTGATGCCGAGTCAAAAGAATTTCATTGTTGACGCATTTTTAAAACTCTAGATAATAGGCATGGTTTTTCACAAGTATTGCCCATAAAGTGAGGGGGCAAGGGCGGCCGCTCCTATTATATTCAAAATAATGAAAATCAGGGGGTAGTCTTTTTGGTAAATTTCGCCCCCCCCCCCCCCACCACCCTAAGTTCACAGTTTGGCAGTGAAACTGGTTTGCGGCATACCTGGGAAGCTGTTTTTTTTTTTCTTCGCTTGTCGCATCTATGCTCTGTTTTACCATTGACGGATATGATTCGGCCATGAAGTTCCCGTCGCCCCCCCCCTAAGATTTTCCCCTGGCCCCGCCCCTGCGTTAAAGGATCCGCTAGCTTTAAATTTTTCACCTAGAACTCCACTTTTATTCATTTGTTTATTTTGGGCTGTAGCGAGCGTGTGTGTGCTGTAAAGCTTCCGCAAGTGAGCATGTGTTTAGAGGCGCGTAATTGTATGTGGGTGTATGTATGCGTGAGGATGTACCGGATGACGTGTGCGTTGTATATTTGTCTATTTCTGTGTGTGTGTGTGTGTGTGTGTGTGTGTGTGTGTGTGTGTGTGTGTGTGTGTGTGTGTGTGTGTGTGTGTGTGTGTGTGTGTGTGTGTGTGTGTGTGTGTGTGTGTGTGTGTGTGTGTGTGTGTG
>JZLH01S0395762.1:27450-39776 GCA_001188425.1 Eucidaris tribuloides | reverse complement strand
AATTAATTAATTAATTAATTAATTAATGTATTTATTTATATATTCATTCATTTATTTATTCATCAATTAATGCTTTTTAAATATTCCTTGATTACTTTCATATTTATTTCATTATTTATATATTTCTTGATTTGTTTGTTTCTTTATTTATTGATGTTATTGTTGATTTATTTATTTTTTTAAAGAAAATATTTACTTATTTATTGATTTTGGCGTTGTAAGCGTCTGAAGCAATTTTCTTTTTCAAAGCGTGATCTGGCATTTAGCCAGACTCCAACGTTTAGTTTGAAGAGGTTTACAACTGCACCACAAGTTGTAAGCAACCTTTTTTATCTTTGCCTCTTAACAATCATTAGAAGAAGAAATGACACTTTGATATAACGCATATGTTGTCACAATTCTAGCAATTGAAATTATAATATGAAAACAGCTACCTCCTACTACTAATGCTCCTTCTTCTGCTGCTTCTACTACTACTACTACTACTACTACTACTACTACTACTACTACTACTACTACTACTACAAGGTTTAGTTTTAAGAGGCTTACAATTGCGCCACAAGTTGTGAGCAATATTTTTTATTTATTTTTGCCTTTTAACAATCATTAGATGAAGAACTGACATTTCGATATAACGCATATGTTGTCACAATTCTAGCAATTAAACTTATAGTATGAAAAAGCTATATTCTACTACTACTACTACTACTACTACTGCTGCTGCTTCTACTACTACTACTACTACTACTACTACTACTACTACTACTACTACTACTACATGCACTATTATCATAATAATAATAACAATGATGATGATGATGATGATTATCATAACAAAAATGATGATACTACTACTACTACTACTACTAATAATAATAATAATAATAATTACACACTTACAAATTGATCTTTTAATCAATTCATTACCTTATCTATTAATATTTCTACCTACTCTCATGACTTTTAAGTGGCAAAGATATTTTTTTTTAAATCGCTAAAAACTTTATATGATCATTACATTTCATAAATTCTTAAAATCAAATGAAGTACATGTCTGCTGCTCAAACGACTACGCTAGATTCTCTATAGCGCCGCATGCGGTAGCGACAAGAGAATGTGAAGTGCGATACGTACAAACCAATGGGAGCCGTGTGATAGGCCAGAGAATTAACTTGTGGTGCAATTGTATACCTATATATTTAAACTAAACGTTGGAGTTTTGCAAAACGCGAGAACGCGCTTCGAAAAAAGAAATGCTTCAAACACCCAAAACGCCAAAATGAATAGATAATCGAATAATTAAATAAGTAAGTCAATACATAAATAATCAATCACTGAATTAATTTTTTCAATGATATAAGTCGATCAATAAATTATAAATAATGTATGATGTAAAAATGTTTTTTTTTTTAAACATATCAAATAAATAAAGAAGGAAATCAATCACTATTACACTTTCACACAAACACCACATTGCAGCCGCGTATTATTATTAGTAGTAGTACTAGTAGTAGTGGTGGTAGTATTATTTATGTTGGCAGTACTTTACTGACAGGCTTATCTAATTGTTACGTTTATTAACTTATTCTTTTAAAAATAATATTGTACTTCATTAATTAATAAATTAATTGATTGATTCATTCATTCATTCATTCATTCATTCATTCGTTCATTCATTCATTCATTCATTCATTCATTCATTCATTCATTCATTCATTCATCAATTCATGAAATTGAAATATTCACTGATCATTTTCTTATTAACTTGATTTATCTTATTTTATTGATTTATCTATTGATTTTTCCCTCATTTATTCAGTTTGGCGTTGTAAGCGTTTGCATAATTTTAACACGCCGGTTATATCAAAATATCATTTCTTACTCTCAAAGAGGCAAGCATTGAAAAGATTGGTTACAACCTATGGCGCAGTTGTAAACTTTTTCAAACTAAACGTTGGGTTTTCGCTGAATGGGACAACACGCATTGGAATTAAAAATTGCTTCAAACGCATACAACACCAAAATGAATAAATAAGGAAATAAAAAAAATAAAAAAATCAATAGATGAATAGATAAAGAAACAAACAAATTAAAAAATAAATCGAATAAAAAATCCAACGTTTAGTTTAAAGAGGTTTACAACTGCGCCACAGGTTGTAAGCAATCTTTTTAATGTTTGCCTCTTTAAAAATTTGAGAGTAAGAAATGATATTTTGATATTACCCGCGTGTTGTCAGAATCCTAGAAATTAAAATTATTGTATGAAAAGCTAACTCCTAGTAGTAGTAGTACTTCTACTACTACTGCTGCTTTTACTTCTACTACTTCTAGTACTTCTAGTACTACTACTACTACTACTACTACATGCACTATTATCATAAAAATGATATTGATGATGATGATGATGATGATAATGATAATAATAATAATAATCATAATCATAATAATATTATTGTTATTATTATCATTGTTATTATTATTATTATTATTATTATTATTATTACTACTACTACTACTACTACTACATGCACTATTATCATAAAAATGATATTGATGATGATGATGATGATAATAATAATCATAATCATAATAATATTATTTTTATTATTATTATTATTATTACTACTACTACTACTAATAATAATCTTCATCATCATCATCATTATCATCATCATCATCATCATCAGAAGAAGAAGAAGAAGAAGAAGAAGAAGAAGAAGAAGAAGAAGAAGAAGAAGAAGAAGAAAAGAAGAAAACAAGAAGCAGAAACAGAAGTGCTAATCCCGCTGCTATTTATCCACTTTAAGCTATTAAATTTTAAGGAAATTATGCGAAATTTTCACGTGACAATTCTACAAAATGTAACCTAACATAATGAAAATTAAGAGGCATTCTCTTCCAGGGACAGATACAGGTTTTTGCTAAGGGGGGGGGTGACCCAATGATTATGGGATCATCGTCCACGAGCCGCGTAGCGCCAAGTGGGGGAGAGTCTGAGAGGAGGTGTCCCCTCTCTTGGCAACTTTTTGCCTATTTTGAAACCACGTAAGTAATGTATTCCTGGCATCTACTAACAAAATAGCGATCATAGAAAGCAGTTCATAATAACATCTTTTTTAAATCAAGTAACAGTTCATAGTACTAACCATTTTTCATTTTGCTGAATTTTATATTGCAATATTGCGCGCGGAGCGCTCCGAAAAGTTTGACATTTGGCCCCCTTCCGACATCCAAGAAATGGATCGACGTTGCTGATTAGACATCACATTTTCACTTGGTAGCCCAAGAGGGGAGGGGGTTGAACCCCTACCCCCCCCCCCCCATCCGCTAATCAGACTAGGATTTTCTATTTGTTAAATCTTTCCAGGGCCATTCGCTATTTATCTAGGCTATTATTAAGGTAATATCCCTAGGTATCAGGGTTGGAAAAAAAATCACGATTTTTTTTAAAAGGGGTGATTTAAATAACGATTTAAATCATGATTTAAATCACCACTGATCTAAATCGCCAAGCCTGCTATATAGGTATAATATACTAATAACATTTTCAAACTTTTCAGTCGTAAACAATCTAATTGATTGCATTACGATTAATACAGTGACGGCATTTATAACCACGTAAGGTAACAACTGAAAATGAAGCCCTTACACATTACAAAGTACATGTATAACGAAAACAAATGATACAATTTATACCCTTTATTAATAAAAAACAAACTTAAATTTTAGAGTGAAATATCAAAATGAAAATACTTTCCAAGTAATGCTTAAAGTGTTAAAATACATAATAATTAAAAGTATTTACATATACATGTACCTTATGGAGATTGGATTTCATTGGATTTCATACAAGACTTTTATGTGCTTTAACAATACCTTTTGGGTGGCATATGCACTATGATATCTCGTGTGTTGTGAAAGAAAATCGACATTGTTTTAAAAGTGGAAAAAATCCAAAATTCTAAACAGGGGAAGAAAAAAATAGATCTCACATGACAGCCCTGGAAGCAAGGATCGTCATTTTTTCTACTTTGTTGATTTACGTTTTACATCTTGCTTAATAACTTTCAATTGCAACAAGATCACTTTTTTTTCGACAGAACGAAATCGGTGGCAGAACCCCCCCCCCCGATCCTATTCTGGATCGACACCTGGGAATGTGTGATATCTACATCTCGATGTAAAGGGAACATTGGCTTCAAAAAGTAATATACACGGTTGTGTTATTTTGTTCAGACAGAATGACAAATTGCGGAAACTTTGCACACTTTGCTAAGATCACTATCCTCGCGGGTATTGAAACAAGACAAACAACATTCTCTTTGCTCAAGTATAGACTATAATTATATAGTGTCAACATATCCCTCCCCATCTTCGCTTCAGCGATTAATATCATCGTGATTTTAGCTCAGTGTCCTCTGTCAAATTCTCCAAGGAACCAGCCGGCATCGATCCAGATGTTGTTGGTTTAGTTTTACTCTTGTGCTTCCTCCTTTCTGAAATTAAAGCTGTAATGGTATAGATATATGGGTTGAGAGCGGAGTTGATCGGGAGGACGAAAACGACGATGTAGGCATAAAGCTGAGGTGGTATCGTCCAAACGTTAGCCAAGACGAGAATAAACATGATCACGACGGGCATCCAGGTCGCGAAATCCGTACCGACGATGATCGCCATTTTGCCCGCCAATCGTATCTCCTTGTTCAGTTCCGGATTCCGATTGGCCCGTCTCGCTGATCTTCGGACCACCACGAAGATTACCGAGTAACACACGAACATGAGGACGAGGCAGATGATGTTCAGAGCGATGTACAACGCGATACCGAAATTCCAGTTCGGACCCTCGACTTCCAGTTCAGCCCCGGGCACGGAGTAGATGTAAATGGCGACCGGAAGTCCGATGCACACGTCGGTGTTGCCATAGAAACCGCGGAAGACATGCCCGAACATGAAAGGGATGCAACAGACGAGCACCATGACAACCCACAGTGTTATGACAGTTATTGTTGCTGATTTGACGCCGAACCGACGACTTAAACTAAATGGGAATAACACAGCCAACATGCGATCCACACTTATTAACGTCAGCATCAAAACCGATACCGCGCTTGAAAGCGTTGCTAGGAAACCGGCCATCCTACAGACCGGAGATCCAAGCCATGTATCGGCCGACATGTAGTACCGTTGCCCAAAGTAGGAATCTGCACCTCCAATGATAAGTAAGTAGACGCCGTTCAAAATGTCCGCTCCTGCCAAGCTTAGTATCATAATGACCTGCACGCGCGCCAGACTTGACTTCGCGGAGCTGTAACTTATGGAACGGACGATCAGCACGTACGTGTTGCCTAGCAACGACGAAATTCCAACGATCCAGACGAGGACGAGGAGCACCTGACTGGCCAGGAGATGCTCGCATGACGAAGTCGCAGAGAGTTCTGTGACGTCACAGGTCAAGTTGGGATTGAACTCGGCGTCGCAACACATCCGCCATTGAGATACACTGTAGAAGAGAAGATGTGGCATAGAACACTTTTATAGAAAACATCCTCAATAATTCAGAAGTAAACTTCTGTTTTAACATTAACAAGATCTACTCCTTATAAAGGATACAATAAATTTACAGACTTAACTTATGACTAATCCTTTAGAATGTGCAATTATACGAATGTGCATGTACTTCAAGAAATTTGCTTTTCAATTCATGAGTAAGATTTGAGGGAAGTGTGCGTGAATATTATTCGATTTCAGCCTTTATCTGGTGCCCTTCTCCATTCTATTTGAAAACCCAAAATTCGAGCAGAAGGTATGAGCAATAATTTGCACAATCTCTTGTAGGTACTAGAAGTTTAGCTAGGAGAGGGGAGGAGGAGGAGGAGGAGCGAGGAGGAGGAGGAGAGGAGGAAAAGAAAAAGAAGAAAGAAGAAGAGTGAGAGAAGAAGAAGAAGAAGAAGAAGAAGAAGAAAGAAGAAGAAGAAGAAGAGAAGAAGAAGAAGAAAAGAAGAAAAGAAGAGAAGAAAAGAAAGAGTAGTAGAAGAAGCGGAAGAAGAAGAAGAAGAAGAAGGAAGAAGAAGAAGAAGAAGAAGAAGAAGAAGAAGAAGAAGAAGAAGAAGAATAAAGATGAGGCAAGAAGAAGAAGGAGGAGGACGAGGAGGAGAAGAATAAGAAATTTATCGAAAATTCTTTCAATTACAAATGTCAAGTATAAGGCCGGTTTTCTGTATGATATTTAGCGATGCAGCTCATCACGGGTGAATACATCATGGGAAACATTTATAACGGTTAAAAGACACTAATATGCATTTAAACATCGATACACATCAAAAATTAACAATTTAATGAAAGAATTAAGTGTATCAACTAACATACAAACACATGTATATACATGACCGTATAAAGAAATGACACGCGAAATCAGTAGATATTAGTTAAAAAAACATCCGATATACTGGTAGAGAGGAACTGCAGATTAATTTCGATAAAAGACTAATTTTTAATGTCACAAAGCAAGCGGACAAAGTATAGTTAATAAAGAAATCAACACAGGTAAACAAACAAACATATTCTAAACACGATCATACACCAGAGGCATCGATCCTGAGGTGGGGGTGAACTGGGAGGCATTCGCCCCACTTTTGCTCCCTCTAATAATTTTGACAACTCGAACAATTGATAAAACATATTCAATTATAATTATGTTGAAAAAGCATTAAATATAACATGAAAATATTACTAAACATACACAATTTTCAATTTTGCTGTGCGTTGCGCAAAATTGAATATAATTTTGAGCACTGAGCCCCCCGAAATTTGACATTTTGCCTCCTTTTGCCCCCCCCCCCCCAAAAAAAAAATACCGAAAAATGGGTCGACGTCGCTGTCATACACTTTATAACACACTCATGGACACAAACAATGGGCAAATGCCATCACCCACAATAATTGAATACATAATATCATCGTTTCACATATTATATCCTGCACACACTTTCCTAAGACAGTATTGCACACGGATTATCCTGATGCAAATTTCACAAAATAATCGAAACAAGCCAATTCTTACTACGTGTGAATTGCCAGTAGGAACGTAGGAACCCTATACGTAGGAATCCTAGCAATCCAATACTTCATGAAACTCCCCACTGCTGGTTATAAAAGCCCGAATGATTTTGTTGTAAGGCCCACAAAAGTATAATAATACCACAATGCTTATATAGCGCATATTACTGCCAAATGCGTCTC
Organism: Eucidaris tribuloides; assembly: GCA_001188425.1. Classification (NCBI taxonomy): domain Eukaryota; kingdom Metazoa; phylum Echinodermata; class Echinoidea; order Cidaroida; family Cidaridae; genus Eucidaris; species Eucidaris tribuloides. The sequence goes on along the minus strand of JZLH01S0395762.1, from coordinate 32,537 downwards.
TATGCGCCTTTTGAAAGAAAAGAAAATGTTAAGAAAGATGCTGGCAACTGTTAATGATAACTCAGTCAAAGTACTTTTTGAATAAATATGTTTTTAAGGAGGATTTAAACTTTTGTGTTGTAGACGAATTCTTCAAATATGATGGGATGATATTCCAGAGTGAAGGCGCAGCATAAGCGAAAGATCGCTCCCCATAAAACTTAGTCTGAATACTCGGACAATGCAAAAGATCCTTTTCAGTAGATCTTAGATTGCGAGATGATAGTAGTAGCAAATCGATTGAAAATTTTACCACAGTCGCATTGCAGAGCTGCAGGTTGGCCCCCACGGAAAAAAGCAGTAACTTCAATGTGATATATTGCAGTTACTGCTTTTTCGGGGGGGGGGGCAGGTGTTTGAACAGAATGCACTGATGCTAAAAACTTGCGGAGTTCTTAATATCTTCGGGTAGTTGAACAATACCACTTAAAATCGGGGTATATATACTTTTCATGAAATCTTTCAAAAAATGTGGCACTTCAGACAGCAAAAACAAACAAGCGACAGCGCTAAACTTTCCGAAAATTGATTTGGATGGAACGATTATTCTGATTTTTAACAATCAGCAAACAATCACAAACGTATAATATGGCAAAATTTCACCACGGGCAAATAACTCTCTCACTACACTGTGTCGACGCGACTTCATGTATATTCACTACATCTCTAAAAGTTTTATTTAAATTTAGATTGTTAGTATGTCGTCAAAACTGTAAGCGTTTCAGAGCGTGCATTTTTAGGGCTCGACCATATTATATATGTTAAAAACAAAAAGTAGTACGAAATGTTTTAACCATATACCAATAAATTATACCACCAATGTGGCTCTTTACTTTAATGACCAGTGAGAGTAGTCATGTTAAGAATTATACATCCAAGTATATTTATATCACACATCCAGCGACACTTTTCTTGACACAACATGGCTATTATGTTACTGGTTGTAGACTATTGATTTGACTCTAGACGAGCCCGGCTATATTTTTACCCGATAGTTTGTTGGACTGCGATATATCATATTACTATACGTTACCAATTTCTCTACAAAAAATATGCTACATATAGGCCTACATGCATACCTTCCAGCAGTGGGTTCCTCTGAGTGTGTAGTTGGTGGTCGTATTGTTGTCATATTGGCAGTCATGATTGATAATTCCCTCAAAATATGAATCGAGTAATGGGCCGATGAAATAACGGTGCAGATGAAACCAATCCGATAAAAGTTTGACGCATCCTATACCATACAAAACACCACAACGTACACCGTGTAATATATCTGTCAAAGTACAGCACACGAATGGAGTATAATAATGTTGTTTTTTGTACACTCACGACCTTGATTTTGCAAGCTCTTGTACGGAAGGACACGCCTAGGTCACCAATATCAAAAGAGTTGGTTACCAATGCGAATCTTTTGGAGAAGCGTGTTTGATTTCCACAAGAGTGCGCGGTTAGCCTTAGTTAAAGTCGTCATATTGAATGGACAAATGTAATGACTAATTGTGGTGGGTTATATTGGTGTTGGTGGTAGAGGTTGGGTATGACTCAGAAGTATGTCTCTATGACTACATTGATATTATTTACAGCAAAGGGTAACGGACTAACGGTCATGGAAAACGCTCGTGTCAGTCATTCAAGTTTGTTTTATATTAAAGTTCGAGTTTTACCAGAATAATATTGTTACATGTATTGCCAGAAAATTGTATAAAGTTGAAAACATTACAAAACTTCAATACCTATTTCATTGGATATACTGTATAAATGAAAAATTTGTGACATATTTCTTATTTGGAAATGTTAAAGTTGTGCTTGTCATGTAGTATAATTCAAAACATTTCGAAGAGATCAAAACAAAACTTCATTTTATAACAATGTTAGCCCATGAGCATATGCCTATAGAATTCAAGTCACACGGGATATGCTAAAAAGTCCCTTTTAAGCTGATCTTAAACAGCCTGCTCAAGAGAAACTCAAATTTTTCTATCAAACTTCTTCTCGAAGTTCTTTATTTGGAGAGGAAGGAGAAGAAGAATTCCACATAAAACGTTAAAGGGTGGATGTATCATGCAACAAACATTGCTTGAAAAGACATCATTATTGCTCTTAAAGGTATTGGCTAACATTTACCACAGTTAATAAAATCTGAGCTACATGATCCCCATGCTACCATTGTCTTTGATAAAGTCTAAAAATGACGCCCTGAAAAAATTGCATTTCAAAATGATGATTTAGTGCTTTAAAAAAGTGAAAATCGTAAGTTGATCGGATTCACTTGCCCATTTCCTCCCATAGACTTACTGTGTGTACACCTAGGCTATTTAAACTCGCCCCGAGTTTTAAGTGTTTATTCATGCATAACTTGCCATTGGCAGTGTAACTTTCCAAACTTTTGTTTATTTGTCCATATGAACACTACTATGTAGCTCAGATATCAAAGTTTGACAATTTTTTAAATTGAAGCTCCACAATGTTAGCCTATCACTTTAATCTTCTTCCATCATGTACGGAACCATCGGGCCAAAAAGGGTGTCCTAGTGAGTTTGTACGTGTTCAAGAAATGAAAGGCGATATAGAACCAATATGAGTTCTGATTATCCTTGATACTTTTCCAATTTTTTAACCTTCTTGCAAAACCATCAACAGTTGTTTCCTGACCCAGTGGGCAAAAAAAAATATAAATAAAATGAATACCTGTAACCCATTTTTTTGAAGAATGCACGGTTTGCACGTCGTGACATACATCAACCATAGGGCCTAATGATCGTGCAACTAAAATATTTCATGGCACATGTTAATAAAACTGATAAATAATGTAAGTTTGCAATTTGTTGCTAAAATTGGTACTTTAAGATTTGTATTCCCCCCCCCCCGCTCCATAAAACAAGAGTAATCGGAAGCTTTGTTTGATTAGTTGTCCACTTAATCAGATGGTACACTTTAAAAATAATTATGTGAGTACGGATGACAAAAAACAGACGACGCCACGATATATTGACCTATCGCTTCCGTAGATTTGGCCCAAAATCACTTTCTGTGCGTGCTATTCATTGCTTTTGTAAGAAAAACAAATGATCGGTTTGACCCTTTTTCTGGCATCAGTGGTTTGACGTCATTTCGCACCAAATTTAACCCCAACAAGGTTAACTAATTGTGAAAAAGGGAATCATCGGCTGAGCTAAAGCGATGATGTAAAACTGGTTCAGAAATTTATTGTGACAATTATAGCTGAAGCGTGACGCAGTGCAAATTTGACCCTCCTTATTGGCGGCTATCGCATAATGTGTACATTACACTTTGTTTGTCCTCTGTCCACGTCATATTGAACCAAAGTGACGTCACAATTCTGCTCTCTATTAACTCCATGATGACGTTGAAGCTTTCCGAATTATCGAGTACATCGTGGTTGGATGGATATGTATAAATAAATTTATTTTTAGCCATGTGGAGGAGTGATCGTTGAAAAGGAGATGAAACAATGAAGAATTCAAATGGAGCAGAGAGTTCCACGTCATTGCCTGATCAAAGTTATACGTTGCCTATTTTAGTTGCATGATGATGAAGCAAAATAAAATTCGTTGTGCTGTATCAATCTGAAAAAAAAAATGTACATATGACATTGGGGCCAGCGGACGAACAGAAAACAGTATACTCCACTCATTCTTTGCCCCCAAATAAAGTGTGTGAACAGCAAAGTACATAAAAAATAATCGACCCTACGTTTAAAGGCGTAGCCTCTTCTATGAATAAGAATGTTGTCCGCTTCCAGAGTTTTTGTTTGTTTGTTTGTTTTGTTTTGTTGTGTTTGTTTCTTTGTTTTCCCCTGGTTGATTTTCATTCAATCCTTTCATAATTTTCTGTTCCGACTCCCCATGTGATTAAAAAGTAATCGTATGTTTATAGAAGCTACAATTAAAGTGGCCAGAATAATTTTGCTGAGATGGTTTGAAATCCCAGTCAATCTTATAGTGAAACGGTCCATCTACCAATGGCAACGGTTGTACGTATTGGGAGGATGCCCCAGAAAATGACATAATTATTCAACTTCCATGATTAGAAACAAGGAAAAGGAAAAGGCAGCGATAGAAATGAAATAATAAAGAGAGAACGACTAAAACAAAAAGGGAAAATGGCAGAAAGACTGAGACCAAAGTAATGTAAAAGAAGGTTAACGTTTTGTTTGTTTGGATTTTTCATTGTCTTTTATTTTATTTGCCCTTTGAAGTTAAATTATAGGCTTTTTCAACAGTGGATTCTCAGGTGAACTTGAGAGACGTTTCTTGCCTCCCCCCCCCCCCTCATTGAAAAGTCCTGGAACGACCACTATGAGACACTTCTAAAGATATAACTCGCCTTTTTATGAACTACACGTTCAACACATCAGTTTCCTTGGAATGTGAGTGGTTTCTCAACAAACCGTGACGTCATTGAACTTGTTGGTAGAATGAAACTACATGTTGATTCTGCAATATTGACCCTTTTTTATTCGGGTCGTGAATTTTCAGGCGTCGATGACAAAAAGTAAATGTTGACATTTTATTAGTCTTCAGGGTTGATTGTTTGCATTGTCCAATATACCTGGCAGATCACTATTTTGTGTGACGCTGATATTGTATGCGTGTTCGCACCATCTACAGTATTTCTTTGAGAGAGTTCAAACTATCAACAATTAAAGTGGTTATTTTTAGTTTCATGTTTTGTTTAAAGGTTTCACATTTCGGGTGTAGATATATAGGAGATTACTGATGAAAGTAATACATTATCAAGTTAGATGTAAAGTAGGATTTCTTTTTAAAGTTGAATTCAAAATTTCGATGAGACTTTCATTATTATTACTCTTATTTTTACAGTAATGAGCAATAATGCTGTTATTGTAGTCCATCAGTATACATGTATTACAGTATATCACATGTCAGCTGATATCAGATTATACGGTTTCCGTTCATATGGCAAAAAAGTGAATGATATATGCGCTTCTGTAATTTCAGATGTATGTGCGGGTCATTTTGATTTGGTTTGCGATTGACTTACGACGAAAATGATGCAATCAT
>JZLH01S0395750.1:60425-79479 GCA_001188425.1 Eucidaris tribuloides | reverse complement strand
CTTGCTTGAAATAAGATTTAATTCCTCTGAAATGCAACTGTCAAAGTATATTGACGGATTCATAAGACAGGGATCGAGCTCTCTGGTCAGAAATAGCAGAATGATTATACATTGCAATAATTGTTACCCACCAACTCCTTAATGAAATAAATCTTTCACATTTAACCTCGTTACTGCTGGTTCCAACCTAAACCTTCTGTGACTTGTCATAGAAAGAGGAACTGAGCTAACATGGCTCATTAATAGAGACGACACGTACAGTTCCCCGTTCAAATACGAAGGTTAATTGTCAGGTATGGAATGTACAACATACAAGCTCTCTGTGCTGATAAAGCACGGCTGTAATTTGATAGTGGTGGTGTGTTACTACTGCACTTGTTCAACTCCTCAATTATTAGTTTCCCCGATGCTAACTCAGCTACAGAAATTTCTTCTCAACTAGCTATGAATGAAATTGTGATTCAAATTACAGCAAGGGACCTATACCTATGTTACACACATGTACATTGTACATTTTGCAGTGGTATAATTTTTGTGAATTATATGCATTCCGTTTATCAGTGTTACAGGAGTGCAGGTAACATCAGTAAAATTGAACCACTCAAAAATTTACATAGTTTGTAAGAATTTGTGAAGTCATTATTTTCAAAAATCAAATTATGTAATCATGTCATTTTCATTGCTGGCTATGCATGCTAACTTCGGTGGTTACTGCATTTTTCAATAGCTGAGATCTTTGTGGTGGTGTTTGTGTGTGTGTGTGCATGTGTGTGTGTGTGTGTGTTGGGGGGGGGGGTTTCCGAAACAGAGCCCTCACATGCATGCCAAAGTTATCGGTCACAGTGCATTCAACGAACAAGATATTGACTATACTGATAAGGATTAATTTACCATGATAAGGTATGAACAGACAGATGAAGGTACTGATGGATTGAAGACAAGTAAACGCTGAAAACATTAAAAAACATTGTATCACTGGTACCATCTGTGTGGATGGGTGAAAAAAGCATTTCATGCTAATTGCAAAAGGTTAGCTCAAAATTGACACATGCATTTATTTCTTCAAAAACAATACATGATTGTGAGAAATAAGAAATGCCTCTCAAACCAAACTGATTGAAAATATACCAAAGGCACCAGCTGGAATGTATCTCCTGGCTGGAATGATTTACTTTGAATTTGTTTACTTGACGAGAATCAAGCATGAACATACCAGCATTTTATTTCTCTCTTGCCCCTGAGAGAAATTAATCCCAAAGAAAGTTTTATAACTAGTTTGTCTGTCACAAGGCATTCTCATGGAAGTTATCTTAAAATGAGTCAACTTCTGACTACAAAATGATCACAGGAGATCCTTGCACAGTTTACTTGATTCTAGACTAGTTTACCCCAAGTTGAACACTACCCTCAATTATTTCATTTATCTTTAAAATGCTTTAAAGGTAATGGCTAACATTTACCACAGTTAAAAAAAATCTGAGCCGCATGATTCCCCATGCTACCAGTGTCTTTGATGAGGTCTAAAAATGAAGCCCTGAAAAAATTGTATTTCAAAATCATTATTTAGTGCTTTCAATAAGTGAAAATCGTAAGTTGACCAGATTCACTTGCCCATTTCCTCCCATAGATTTACTGTGTGTACACCTAGGCTATTAAAACTCGCCCCGAGTTTTATTGTTTATTCATGTATAACTTGCCATTGGCAGTGTAACTTTCCAAACTTTTGTATTCTAGGGTGTTTATTTGTCCATTTGAACACTACTATGTAGCTCAGATATCAAAGTTTGACAATTTTTTAAATTGAAGCTCCACAATGTTAGCCTATCACTTTAAAGGGATCTGCAGGACAATGGTGGATGGCACAAAAAAGTTGAAAGAGAGGTAGTGAGGGGTTGGTTCATCATCATGGTTTAAAGTCTGTTTTTTCCACTCTGTGGGGTTGGACAGTAAATTTCCTTGATGGCTCTTCTCCATGCTGTCCTGTCATTTGGGTCAATGTGGGTAATGTTAGACACTCTTCTGTCCTCTTTGGTTGCAATCATTGAATATCTTACCTCTGATGTATGACTTTGCAGGAGTCGCTGAACTTTGGCCGAAGTGCTTCAGAACGGCTGTATCTCGGGAAAAGATAAGAAGGACTTGATAGAGGAAGTCTTCAAAGACAAAGTACTGGTCATCGTTAGTGGCAGTAAGCTTCACATCCTGGTGAACAAGAAATGTGGAATGGATGGAAAGATTAAAAAAGCCACAGGCTAACAATGACCACAGTTAAAAAAAAATGTGAGCTACATAATCCTCCATGCTCCAAGTGTCTTTAATAAGGTCTAAAAATGAAGCCCTGAAAAAAGATTGTATTTCAAAATGATTATCTAGTGCTTAGTATGACCAGATTCACCTGACCATTTCCTCCCATAGACTTACTGTGTGTACATCTAGGCTATTTTGTACTCCACCCAAGTACCAATTGTTTATTCATTTATATCTTGCCAATGGCGGCATAAATTTCCAAACTTTCGTTGTGTAGGATGTTTATTTGTCCATTTAAACATTACTACATGTATGTAGCTCAGATATCAAAGTTTGATAATTTTTTCAATTTGAAGCTCCACAATGTTAGCCTGTGTCTTAAACATTTCAGTTGCTGAGCAAAAAATCCAGCTGTCTTAGCCAGAGATTAAATTCCTTTGTAGTTATGTATATAACATTTCAAAAATTTATAATTTCTTTAAAAATTCAAATGTAATTTTAATATGGCTATCTAACTCATTTCATTGGTTCAGTGTGACTTCATTTCATGAAAAAATATCTTTTGTAGTCATTTCAGTGATGTTAGTCTTTGGAATTAAGAGGTACAAAAAATTATCTTCTTGGCGAGCCATCAGTATCTCATTGACATTACACATGGGCAAGCCGTTGTGCCATCAGCACACAAAGTATTAAGTATAACTTTTACAATCTTGGTGTATGATAATACATCAAAACCCATCCCATGTGTACATGCAGACTCAGTAGGATAACAACATATTTCTGGAAAATAAACCCTCCCCCAATAAGTTTAACATCATATCATGTATAGGGCTGTGGATCTCGGATATTTCTGCTGGAGACATGGCTATGACAATATTTCAATTAATGAAGTTTTATTTGAAGAAGTGATCAAAAGTGCTAAACAGAACCGACACCTGTAGCTACTAGGAACTAGTAATTAATAATTACAAATAAAATGTTCACTAATATTGTCCTCCCCCCCCCCCATAAAAAAATCAAAACCACACACAGAATCCATAGATTTTTTTCCATTAACTTCATAAGTGACTATATCAATTAATACTCTACATAATAAATGCTTTTCAGTATTGTAATATCAATTCTTGGTCATAATTGGGAACAAATAATAACAATTAAGGAAATTACATATATGTTTGTCTCATGATTTATTTGAATGATTTGTATATAAAATTATCATTTATGTCATCTAGTTAAATAAATCAAATCAGCGACTTACCTTGTAATACAAACTGTCAATGAGCAGGTCATTCTGAAAGACGTAGTGCCTCATTTGCTCATATCGTAGTTTGTCCTGCATAGACAGAAATGGACAGAAAAAAATATATCACATAAAATGGGAAATGCATTATCTAGTATGTGCTACAGCAAAAGTGAAATGATTGATCAGTAAGCTTCTTAAATGAGAAATAAAAGGAAATGTGTTTGTCACCTCCTTCCACTCATCATACAAGTATGAATTATTTATATGCATAATGTAGACCATGTGAAACATGAATGCACACAGTATACAGTATATGACTGTGCACTGTAACTGGGGTGACAAAAACCAAGCTTATATTTCAATTATTAGTGAAAATGGGAAAACACATCATGTTAAATTGTCAATATCTTACATTTTGAATCTAAAATGAAATTAACAAATGAACAAATGCTGGGTAAAAAGACTGCTTTCTTTTTGATACTGAGCACATCAAGTAGTCACGTTTTTTGGGGTCTCGACTCCAAGATATCTACCATTTTGGTTGCTGGGCTAAAATCTAGACAAGTAAGTTTAGACCCGTTTACAGTGGGGGCGAGCCGCGGCCGAGCCGGGCCGAGCCTCACTGTAAACGCTCAAAAGGCCAAATGCGGGGCCAAAAACGCCGCGCATTGGCCAACCTCAGGAGTAGTCTGGCCCGGGCTCGGCCGCGGCTCGGCCCGGCTTTTCTCACTGTAAACGCATCTCGCGGCAAAATGCGGGGCTGCACCTTCGCTCTGTGACCCCGGCTGCGCTCCCAATATCGTTTGTTTACATGCATAGCGCCACTACGACAAAATATTGAAAGGGTTGATTATATACCGGGCCGAGCAGGCACTGTAAACGCACATAATTCGAGGGCGAGTACGCAATAAAAGCCGGCTCCGGCCGCGGCTCGCGCGGCTCGCGCGGCCTGCACTGTAACGGGGTCTTAGAAACTGGATTGTTTTGTGTGATTATGGGATCACAGTTTTGCCAAAAGATGATTTCTCAAAAAAAAATCAATGATACCTACATATATCTTCATAAAACGTTCAGATGCTCTTAATTTGTTCATTTCAGGAACAATCTCATTTGATGTCAATATAGTTGCAACATTTGCCAGAAATTTTTTTATTTTTCGTCACCACTGCAATGACATGTTACAACTGCAATCATTTCCACAGCCCACATTAAACACACCTACAGACACACACATATATATATATACACAGACAGACAGACAGACAGACACACAGACAGACAGACAGACAGACATGCACACGCACACGCACACGCACACACACACACACACACACACACACACACACACACACGCACAAACACACACGCACCCAAACACCACCTACCCACACCCACTTCATAAACACAAGATTTGTGTACACACACATATACACACATAACAACATACAGAAAACGCAGAACCAATGTCAACAAATAAATTACACAGAGATGGCTGTAAAATGGAGCAGGAAAACATTAAACTTGACCTTAGCAATTTGTCATTTCCCTTGCACACTTTTCCAAGCCATTATTATCCTCCTCCTACACTTCTTTATGTTTATTTGATCAAATATTAATTTTTATTATGCCATTTTGCTGGAATGGTGGACGAATAGTGACCATCCTGGGATACAGATGATGGACATTAAATTTGCGTGACGACCTCACATAAAACTCATAAAACCTTTTTTATTCTCATGGGTCCTGGCAAAAAAAAAATGATGATACCGATGCGAGAACATCCGGCAAACAGAAGGCAAGCATGTTTTCATCAGAAGTAGAGTGATGAATTTTCATTTGAAATCCATCCACTTTATTGGCAGTGTCTTCCCCAAAGGAAATGGTATTTCCAACGTAAATATTTGGTATTTTTTCAAACAACGTGATCTACTCAGCACATGCATATAGGCAGAGAATAGAATTGTCTGCGTGGATCTACGACTCGAAACAATAATTTCTCGCATAATACTTTCAATCTCGGTATATGGTCAACCTTCAGTTCAGAACAGCTGCAGCGCAAACTTGAACATCGGCGGATCATTCACTACAATTTCAATTTGTGTTTGTCATTTTCCACATTGTTTTTTCAATGCAGATCCCTAATATTGCTAGGACTATTTAAATCCGTACGGAAATATTGGGCGAAATGCATACAAATACTGTGCGATCATTTGGTGATGACATCAATGCTCAAATCAATCCTGACTAAAGCGTTACGCATAAGATCTATATTTGTCACCAAAGCCAGAGGTTCAGAGGTTCAGGACATTTTCTTGAGTACTTAGCTACGTGCGCACAACGCACGTTATTCATTAAGTCAAATTACCCTTTGCCTGTTTAGTGTCGTTTTCATGCCTCTGTTTTCGTTACAGGCACACAACATCACTGTTCTCCACCACAAATACAGCTATATTTCACATTTAACGGCGTATCAATTTGATGCGTTGCGCTGTAAATATCAATACAGTACAAATGAACCTGGCAATGAAAGAATGTTACCAGTTGTTTGATTTGACTGGAATGAAAAAAAAAGTTCAATATACAGTTGTCTTGGGGGTGTATTATGAACGGCACAAACTGGAGAATATATACACATTCAGCTCTTGTGACATTTACAACAATATTGCAGCATTCACTCCCAGTCAATTTCATTGTGTTTCTGAGAGTTAGGAACAAATCGTTTGTGTAAATGTTTTCAAAGAATAAACACGACAGCATCTCAATCCCTTGGGCTGGCTGTTATATGACAGTTTTATTCAATGAGAGATGATACAATTTTTCACTGTTTTGTGTGAAGGGAAGAAGTCAACACATCATACTTATATTCTTTATCTATTGTGCTATTAAAACAAAATTGTATTTTATCGCACAGAGGTATTCGTAGGCAAAATATTCTCAGTGTTTATCATAAGCATGACTAAGAATATTATCATTCTCCGGGCTTCTAAAAGATCATTTTGAAGTACTTTTTTTTCCGCGTTTCAATTTTAGACCTTAAATTGAGAACATTAATAGCATAAAGGGTTATGTAGCTTGGACTGTTTCAACTGGAACATTAAAAAAATCAATTTCTTTAACATCCTTTCTAAGGAATAGTATAACAAAAAAATGTACTACTCTTCTGAAAGACACATATTTAGGGACAGTGATTTTCCGTTTTACTGGTAAATCAAATGGAAAATCCGTTTGGTTCTTATACTTTTCATGTAAAAAAATCATGGCACTTACCTTTGCAAAACGGAATTCATGTTTTTGTTGTGTACATTTTCTATGACAAAACGGAATTTCCATCTTTAGATCAAGTTGAAACGGAATTACAGGTTTTCAGAAACGAAAAAGACCATTTTTTGAAACAAAAAATCACCGTCTCTACATATTCTCTCTAGTACATATCCGGAGAGGTAAGTGATCATAGTGTGTCACAAATCTCTGTTCCTATCCTTTCGAATCATAAGCTAGTACACCATTTATATCATGGAATTTGAAATTCATAATTCTATCTTTATACACTATGCCACACTGATCATGTTCTTTAAATTTTACTGCAACAACTACCCTTTCGATTCCCCATCATGTACAAACCAATAATTCTCCAAATCATAGCTAAGCCCTAAATGGGCCCCCAAAATATAACCACTGACCCCCTAAAATGATCCTTAATGGGCGAGGAGTAATGGTTGTAAAGTGAATTATTTTGTTTCCAATAAAATCTGTCTCTATTGAGTAGGAACAAAATGTTCACTGATCATAATGTATATTGACGAATAGAGTATTGAAGAAAGCCATGGGTCATATCTAGCCAATGGCCAGTATCATTGACTGTATTCCTTTGTAATTCATATGTGAGTGGAAAATGCAATTTATTGATATGAATCTATCAGCAATAGGTCAAGGTTAAAGCCAGAGTATGATTTTGGTTGAGATGACAACATTTTCATTGATCTTTCATGAAGTAAACTACTGTCAGACGAGACATCAGAAAACATCATCAAACCTTTGGAAATTTCTCTAAATTGGCATATTGTGATTTTGTAATGGTCTGTGAGGAGATCACTAAGTACATGACTTGCGTTGACATGACAGGGGCCCGCACCAGGATATTACAATGTTTTATTTTTTTTTCAAATATATCATGGGAATGTTTCACAACTTGCAAGTTTTATGGAGTTTATAGGATTAAGTTCTACTTAAGCACACAATTGGATGATTTAGGACCTTTTACCAAAACCATATACACACTATTGGACCTAGACAAAGCTCCACAAATATTGGATCTACAAGAGAGAAGCATATAATCAAGGTAAATGCTTATAAACTCATGACAAAATGTTATTTATGATGTTAAAGCGCGGAATAAAGAAAGAAAGAAAGAAACAAACAAACAAAAAAGGAAACCTAGATTACACATGCATAGCTCTGTTACATGCACATCATAACTTTCACTACCTGAAGTATAATCCATACTCTGGGAGAGATATATTCTACCCTAAGAAATGCAATCTTTATAAAGATCAATCTGGGATGACCTTTTGGCTGTAATGAATAAATACATCTTTTTTCACACGTAAGATGAAATCCACTTCTATTTTTGAATTCCATCAGACTGACATTTTTGTTATTTGCACTGTTTATAAATGATAAATGCAAATGATACAAAAAAACCTTCACAGAAGCACTGACATACATGTATGCAAAAATACAAACATAATTCATTGCACATCTACTGTATAGGTATTATATAACATTGTGAACATGAAAGTTAAAGGTTAGTGACATGATTGGGAACACTTGAAAATGCTTCCAGAACCAAATGGGTTGAAATATATACCAACTATACACTAGCAGGAGTGGATCTCCCACCTGGGAGGATTTGTCTGTAATTTGTTTACTTAACCCGTTGCCTCCGAGATTCTGAAAATCCCATAGAGTTAACACAGGGCACATCCGGTTCCCGTAGCCAATGGGTTAAGGAAAATCAAGCATAAACATAGGAGTATCATAATTTTATCCGGGGACGATAAAAATAAGCCCCAAAGAGAGCCACACAACAGGTTTCCGTGCTACGAGTGATATTGACATTGTTTATTTTAGAATGAGTCAAAGTTTGACTACAAGATTTTCACAGGAGAATCCTTGCATAGTTTACTTGATTCTAGAGTAGTTTCAGCCCAAGTTGAGGACTACCCCCAATGATGTCATTTACCTTTAAAATAAGTACATGTAGTCCTCTTCATGTCCAAGCTGTAAACAGCTGCTTAACTTGAAAAATTAACAGCTACAAATAATAATGGCAAAGTTGTCAAAATGTTGCAGTCAGTATGGTAAAACCTAGCTGTCACTTAGTGATTTTTGCTTTTTTTGGAACATTTAGTGATTTATAAGTCCAAATTTTTCAGGTCTTCATTTCTATATCACATCACAGACAATGGTGCCATGCACTAAAAGTTGGAAACATTTTGTACAATACCTTTACCACTCTTGGTTTAAAGGTATCATTATCATCTAATTCTTACATCTTTGTAGTTTTGTTATTATTGTTACCTGTATTACTCATTGGTATTACTGTTTTTACTGCCTTTACATGTACATACATTTCATTGTTGTCATTATTGTTAACATTCATCATACACCATTGCAATATCATCTAAACACATTCAGTACAAATGCTGAGGTCTATGAGAAATTGTGTATTATTGTAAAATTCAACCAATATTCCATGGGTTAACCCGTTGGAGACGATTTGCTTTTGCTTAAACACGCATTTCCCATAGACCTCGTGACGAGATATCTCGTCACTCGTCTTCAACGGGTTAAGACACAATTTTTAGGATTCCCAGATTCATGACGTACCTGGTAAATGTATGTTATTTCATGCTTCACGTACCTCAAATCTTTGCTTCTGTTCAAACATCACATCACACAAAAAATTTCATCCAATTTCCACGTCTGCCATACGTCTGTTAAAAGAGGGTAATTATTACCACCAGGCCACAATCTGGGCCCGTTCTCGTTATGAATATTATGCTACTGTACACAGGTTCTCACATATCACCTGGTGGCCATTATTACAGACTGGAGACCCCATATCACATTGTGATTGTCCCAATCAGAGATACTGTGATCCCCTGAGAGATACATCTGATATTAATGACACTTGTTGTTTCACCTCCATGGGGAAACTATCCAGGTACATAGTATTTTTCTTTTTTCTTAAATCAGTGCATGTGTTCAAAAGGCCATAACTTTAAATGTACTGCTTAACGATGTTTCCAATCTAAACAAAAATCTGAGCTTCTTGCATGGCCCTACATTAAATCAGTGTATGAAGTATGTCATAAAATTGAAGAACTGCAAACTTTGTAGTTCAAAACCATCATTAGTTATTCTTAAAAAGTTGAAATATATAAATGACAGATTTACCTTACACATTTCCCCTATAGACTGTAGCAGTTAAGGAAACCAGCCAATAAAAAAAATGGAAGTTAAAGTGTGCATTCTATGATTTATGAGACAATAATTCAAATCAGACTCGTTCTAATGGTCGCTATAATTCCATTATAAACTAAATTTCTAGCTTCATACTTTGCTACAGGTTCTTAGAGGGTATACTCTGCTATATACCACAGTAATTAACGTTAATTTTTATGCATGAACAGGAGAGCGTTTTCTCTTTTACTTAATTTATTGTCAAGTGTAAAATCATTTTTTCCACGAAAACAGTGCATACATCCGAATTCTTGGTAGTTTATTTATCCATTGAACATCATTATATTACCCAGATATCAAAATCCTACAATTATCAAATTCAAGTGTGTGCAATGTCTGTAATTTCAACAGTAATATAATAGTCTATTTGTCCTTCTAGAGTTTAAAGGTTAATAACATGATTGGGAACACTTAAAAATGCCTCAAGAACCAAATGAGTTGACACATATACCAACAATACACCAGCAGGAGTGGATCTCCCAACTGGAGGGATTTGTCTTTAATTTGTTTACTTAAGGAAAATCAAGCATGAACATACCTGTATTTCATTTCCCTTGAGGCCCAAGAGAAATAAATTCCATAGAAAACTGCATAAAAGATTTGCCTGTCAATGACAGCAATTATTTCAGAATGAGTCAACGTTTGCATAGTTTACTTGATACTAGAATAGTTTCACCCCAAGTTGAGGACTACCCCAATCATGCTATTTACCTTTAATGATAAATGAAAGTTGATTACTTGAATTATATTTTCATTTTAGAATAAACGAATCTATGATGAAAATTGTAAACTTGCCTCTAAGATTTATTCAAGGTTGGAATTTAACTTTCCAGACTACAATTCTGTTATCAAGGTTGACATTATAATCCTGATCATTATCTAATTCATCATACAGCACATGAAGTGGAAAAAAATATGAACCATAATCCTATTATAAAATCCATTTACGGTAATTCTACCATGCCACTCAAAATTAACCAAATAATTGGCCTTTAGCATTTTTAACGTTCCATTAAAGATGACATTACAGGCAACAAGCACACATACACAACATTAACAATTTTGATTACTAGACATCACAAACAGCAGAGCATATAATACTACAACACAATACAGCCACAGATATTGATGATAATGATGATGATATAGCGGCAACAAAGTGAATAAATGTAATTGCAACTCTTCAGCCATTTCCAATAAATGAGAGCATTTTCTCTTTTGTAAATAAAAGTTTCTAACCCAGCTAACATGTGCATGTATGTTTGTTTTATACTTTCCCTGATACTTGCCTTTTACATTTCTTTAACCTAGCTACAAACAATATATGTGTCCCTTTAACTAAAGTGAGTGGGACATATTTTTTTTTCCACAAGCAGCTTAAGCCATTGAACTGAGAAGTCTAATTCCAATGTCATGAACCACATTTACAAATTCTGAACCTTCTTTGTGAAACAAAAAACTGTCTATAAACGAGATAACCAACGGCGTATGGGGGGTCCCGGGCATCACTTTCAGGTAGTGCAAAACAGGGAAAAGGAAGAAAAGGGGGAGAAAAAAACCCATTGAAAGATTAATTTCATGAACAACCTTAGAAGCTACCAGGGAAAAAAGTTGGAAGGGGTACGATATCGACACTACCCCAAGGTGGCAGCTGCTGGGAGGGGTGCGATTTCAGCGCTTGCCTCCCGTTTCAGATATTGGAAGGGGCGCGATTCTAGCACTTGCCCCAGGTGCTGAATTTCCTAGATACGCCATGATGGAGATAATAACTACTCTACTGGTATAATACTTCATCACATCTTCCGACTCGCGCAGCTGTAGAATGTCTTCTTTATAAATGGCATTCTTTCTATCAGGAACAGTTAGATTGGGAGAAAAACTGATGTGTTCATCACACAATCAATCTCTTTTGTTTATTTCATTTTGTTTTTAATATACCAAGGGTGACTGGAGTGCACCGCAGTCACGCCACGATCTCGGCCATGAATCGTGGTCACAAACATGGCACATGTGGCGGTTAACGCTTCATCTTGTCACATTAATGTTCAAAACAGCCATCACCTGTCACGCATTGACCTGTTTCCTTTCCATCTCGACATTAAGAAAAAAGCAAACTGGAGGAAGATGCGCAAAATAGACAACGCAAAAATAGAAACGGGAGATAAAAGGGAAGGAAGAAAGGGCAGCCGCTTGGCAGACATTTCACGACATCTCGACGTGAGAAGTGATCAAATAGTCAAGGTTGTGGCAGGAATTCATAATAATAACCTTTTATTCGCACTATCTGGCACAAGCATAATACTTTGGTAAATGGCTTCTGTGCACCATTAGCCACAATTGCATGCATTGCGCATCAAATTTCATAGTAAGAAAGTGCGGTCACATTACATTTTTTGTACACATTTTTGTCATTCCTTAATTTATTTTCTGGGTGAAGATTTCAATAGGGTAACCTTCTTTTTATCTTGATCTCAAACGTTGTTTTGACTGCAGGCCTACTTTCCTTAGTATTTGAATCAACTTGTTTATGGAAACAAGTTTAATCAGATTACAGTATATGGTATTTATCCTATAAGCTTCTGAGATAAAGTGCACGTAGATGTACTTGCTTTAACTTGCAGGGTTACAATGCTCACTTATATACATGTTTGAACAAAGGTACGTCTCACTACTAATATTATTTCGTTTTTGTTTTTTAGTGTTTATGCAGTGGTTATTATGCACATACAGTTATCTCTGCTTCTACTTTTTAATGAGTAAAAATTTGGAAAGAAATCTTATCATCGGTAGTTCAACAGAAGGGCCCCAGCATGTGTTCCCAGCAGAAGGCCTTAAAGGCACTGTATAACAATGTTTCCAGTTTAAAAAATCTGAGCTACATGATTCCCCATGCTACTAGTGTCTTTGATACAGTCTAAAATTAAAGCCCTGAAAAAAATTGCAGTGTAAAACAATCATTAAGTGCTTTAAAAAAGTGAAAATCATTGAGAGACCATTCCAGCTTTTCTCCATAGACTGCTGTGTTGCAGAATTTCCTATCGCCCGATATAAAATTAATGTGCCAATTTGTATCTGCACATATTGTACTAGTGACAGCATTAACTGTCCAAACTTTTGTGTTCTAGGGTGTTTATTTGTCCATTCAAACACTGTCTGATACGTCAGATAGCAAAGTTCGACAATTTTTTAAACGGGTCTTCCACAGTGTTATATAGTGTCTTTAACACTAAATTGTCCCTAACTTGAAGACCATTGGCCTTTTTCACATGAAATCAAAGTGGTGTGATATTTTTAGATCCTTCTGTCAGTCTGTTCAGTGCAAAAATCAAATAAGGCAATATTTCTCAACTTACAGAGAATTTACGGTTAAGGCCCTTCTGCCAGGAACATATCTAGGGCCCTTAGGTCCAGACCAAATAGCAATATCACATTTGGCCTTCTAGAATTGATGGACAGGAGAACAGCATCCGAAACCCGATCAAACAACAATCTATGACAAACTCCAGCATGGTCATGGCGGTTAACTACTGCATTAAACGTGAATTAATGGCCAATTTATGTAGTCACCCGGTATTACAAATTATAAATTCACATTACCTAGAGGAGGAGAAAGACCCATGACAATAAAATGGCCAACATTGGGAGCATAATAAGAGCAATGTTTATTTTGTGTTTAATTCTTCTCTTGGGCCAGGCCGTATTATTTCTCTCTTCACCTTCGATGATGACACTTTGCAATATCACAGACAAGACAGATCATATCTCTTGTTTTGTTTGGCACTGATTATTTCATCATGTTCAAATTCTGCAGTGAGCGGTTGGCGGTTGATACGAAGCCAATTATTGCCATTCATATGCATGCTGGTTCTTATAAGACAGCCATTTAACATTGTGGAAGCACTATCTAAAAATGGTCAACTTTATTCAGAAATACGTCAAAGTGTTTGAACGAACAAATAAACACCCTCGAACAACAACACTTTCGATAGTTTTGCTGTTACCAGCTAAATAAGTACAGATAAATAATGGCACATTAAATAATGTCTTATGGACAAAATTTGATGACACAGCTGTTTATGAAGGGAAACTCAAATGACTGCTTACAGATTTAAAACACTTAATGATCGCCTTGAACTACATTTTTTTTTCAGGGCTTCATTTTTAGACTCTATCAGAGATACTAGTAGCCTGGATGCTTATGTAACTCCGATTTTAAAAATTGGAAACATTAGCACTACCTTTAAGAGAACAAGCTGTTCATTTGTTGCATGCATGGAGTTGAAATCTGGTACTGATGTTGACGAACCACAAATCAGATAAACGAATCAATTCTTAAAACAATTATATTTGGCAGGTTGCGTGATGAAATCTTAAATACGACAACCTCGTTCATAGTATATCAGTGATTATTAACTCTTTACGTGCCAAAGTCGCAGATCTGCACAAATAATACATGCAAAGTCAATAGAGGTTAAAATTCTCTGGCATGTTAAGAGTTAACCGTGTGGGAGTTGAAACCCTGCATTCCCTCACTCAAAAATAATAGAGACATAAGCTAAACATTATATTACAAAAATACACCATAAAGAAAACATTTAAAGATTGTGTCAGGGATTTGCAAGTCCATTACTTCCCTTCATTATCAATACCAAATGGTAGTTCAGTACTTACAAATGGTGTGTTGAAAGTTTGAGATCCATACATCATGAATACGTCGTTTTATGAGAAAAACTAATAACGACATATTACCAGAATGTTGTTCTTTCTGTGAGTTTAAATTTTGCTCAAATTGCGAATCGTGGTTATAGCACACTGATTGGTTAAATGGCTAAATTCCGCGCGACCTTCGGCTAACGGCTAATCGGACAATTTTGGAACGGCCCGTGCACGTCGACGTCACTGTAAATTTTGAAGTTTAATTATCCAGATTTTCACCAAAACTACGTATTCTACCCAAAGGTTCTATAACAGGTGTTTATTTATACTAATCTTCACATTGTGAACGATTTGAGCCGATTTCATTCATTATACCGTTTTCTGACGTGCAAATCGCTTACTCTGTCTTCAAGTGTGGACTTGATGCAGGAGTTTCACACGTACGTGTACCAATAACAAAGAGGTATGGGTACAGGCACAAAGTCAGCTCTTTTCTCCAACAGGCATATGAAATTAAAACAATTCCTTCCAGTTAGTGTAAATATTAATACATGTAGATAACTTGAACTCATTTGGTTCTGAAGTCATTTTGACCACTCCCAATTGTATCATTGCATTAAAAGCACCCTTCTTAACAGCATTTCTGTCAAAGGCATGAATGAACCTACCCAACTGGATTCCAGTCTATATTGAGTCAGTTTAACCCATTACATATACATGTACAAACTTAGCAACTTCTGTATGAAACCTGAGAAGAGAAATTGGGACAAAAAATGAAAAGAAATCTTGAGACGTAACAGGTTAAGTAAGTATACCAGTGCCCCTTTACTACGGCTCCACACAGCAATATCCTACACTATTAGCAATAAATGGTGAGGTTGGTCACACGATGGAAGATATGTAGACTGACCATATACATTATGTAAATCCTATTGAAAATGGATATCGAATTCCACCAGCTAATTTCACGGTTTATGAACACTTAACAAAGTTGACATCAAATATGTAAAACACTTAACAGAGTTGACATCAAATATGTAAAACATTCCTCAAGATTATATGGCATACATGAGATTCACATCTCCAATGGAATGAATGTATAGACCAGTACTTAACAGATGTTGCACATATCCATCAGCTTATGCCAAGAGTTGCTGGTTTTATTGGGGAGAAACATGGCGCCAACTGGTTGGTCTATTCCAATAATAGCTTGTGAAATTGGATAAATGGCTAAAGTGGTAATTTTTTCAAGGTCGCTGGGGAGTAGGTTTGACTCACTAGACAGCTGACTGCAATCATGGGAATTACCAAAAAGTTTTGAGACAAGTTTGATATCAAAGGAAACCAAATATTAGTCATATGATGAAGGAACATACATCCATGCAAAGCTGAAAAGTATTCATTGTTATAAGTGAAGAGAGTGTAATTAACTACTAGGATTACAATGGTCGTACTGGATGGACTACATGTAACTCTATCTTCATGAAGACTTACTATGTGTATTTTATTACTTTCTCGAAAACTTGCAATAGCCCTAAATAATGAACAGTGGTTAGTAGACACCGTTTCATTCTCTCAAAATTGTCAGATTCTGTGAAATCAATTACTTCACATCTTACTAAGATGAGTTACTGTTCTATCATGATTTGAATTAAAATTTGAATTGGATTACTTCTTACATTCATGCTAATGTATGATGTTCAATTAAATAAAGCACAAGTTTTACATTTGGTCAATGGGCTAATATATTCAAGTAACATACACAATGACTTGTTTAGCAGTTAGTAATTCTCTAGACTGCACTGCATCATTTAATACACATATTTTTCTTTATATTTCAAACTGTTCAAATTTTTTGTGAGGAGAATGTGGCCACCCCATGAAAAACCAAAATAAACCAAAAAAGCCCCCCCCCCCCGACCCAGAAAGTAACCTTTATTACTACTTCATCTTAGTAGTCATTGATTATAAATGTACATGTACATGTACATTTACATGTACATGTTTTAAAGCAATGTAGTCATTGGTCTGATCGGGAGTTCAGATTAACAAAAACAAATACATATATTGCATGAGGATAGCTTGTTAATAGCCAAATATGCTTCATTGAACAAAGCAAGCATGTTTCTTACAAACACTAACCCGGTAAAAAATATGTACTCTTCAAGCATATTTGGTGGACATATTACAGGCCTTAAATTTCAATATTATAGGGCAAGGCCATTTTCCTATAGGGCACATTTCTTTATTTTAGCACAAATGAAGAAAATTAAAAGGGGCACCAACAATTTTCAAGGCCAATAAGAGGGTCATTGAGGCCATTCAACAAGGCATCCAAGGTCATGGTCTTGGTGATCTTGGATTTATTTAAGCCCTGATATGAGGACTTTCATTCCCCCTCCCTGAATTGTTACCATTAACCCACTAGTCCCAAATTTGTCCCAATTCCTACATTCAAATACAGATGGCATCCTGCTATTGGAGACTTGGATGAAATTCCACTAGTTTCATATGGTAATGGTAATAGAAAGTTTTTATTGCAAAAATATGAAACCAACATTAGTTTGAATGATTATGACAAAGTTAAAGAACGAAAACATTTTAAGCAAGAACATATAATCAAATTACTTGAACAACCAATATATTAAACAAGTATGCACAATGGACAGTGTAAACTAAGAATATTATGTTCAGAAAGATTTCATTAGTTGACCATTTTCAATGACATGTCTGAGAAATAAATGAAATGCAAACGAACCTAGCAACATGGAAAACACCTTGATCTCAATCACAATTTAATGGAAACCTGAGAACCGAGCTATTACCACATCGAAGGGCGATGTGGTATGATACACAAGTGCAGACACATGTATAACCACAGTGTTGCTAGTATGCACGCAGGGGAGTGGGGGGTGGGTGGACTTAGCACCCTTCTGCACAGGGCGTAGCTGGGGGGGGGGGCCCTCCCCCATAATTTTGTGTGCCCCCCCACCCAAAACAAAAAAATAATAAATAAAATACAAATTATGAGCAGGAAAAATTTTGGACCTGCGATTTGGAGAAAAAATTTTTTTTTCTCACTATCCCCCCCGTGAGTGAGTTTTCGGTGACTGGCGTGACCGGGAAAAATGTTAGACCTGGGATTTGGAGAATTTTTTTTTGTCACTACCCCCCCCCTTCAAAATTTCAAGGCCCCTCCCCCCAGTGCCTCCCTGCTGAAAAAATCCTAGCTACGCCACTGCTTATGTATGCTCAACTGTTCATGTTATCAAAGTGTATTTCCAAAAACTGTCTAATCTGAGTTTCAAATACACCAATTTCCGGGATTTGAATGACTACAATCTAAACCTTTCAGGGGATTTGTGCGCTGAACCACATCAAAAAGTAGCTTGTGGATAATTGGAGGCTACCCCCTCCTGCAAGGATACTGGTTTTGCCAATACATAACAACTTGAGTGGGGTGCGGTGGGGGAGGAAATATGGGCAAAGGCTTAGTATCACATCAATATTTATACATGTACCTAGTAATAAGTTCTATCTTGCTTGATCTGACTCAACAACTAGATAACCAAAACAATTTGGTCTCGCCCACTCCTACTAGTACTTTTTCCATCGGATGCAGTGTGATAAAACAGTTCCCAAGGGACCCTGAATTACCAGTACAGTCTCAAAAGACTCATTTGAAACACAAGATGAGGATGGTAGATGGATTTCATTCAAAATAAAATCAGGTTTATGTAATGATATAAAAGTCAAATAAGGCCTTGAAAAAGAAAATGTTTATTGACGGTCTCATGAGAACCATTGCCAGCATCAAAGGTCCCCGCACCAATCAGCAAGATGAGAATATGTAAACAATAAACAATCTGTAAACATTTTACGCTGATGGGTAAAACATCATTAAACTGATTACATGTTAAAAATATGTAAAAGCCAGGTGAGAAAACCAAATGGAAATGGTTAAATTGTTAAGAATTCTGATTAAAATGCTGATTAATTTGAATGACTTTGCAGAATTGATGTCGCCTGACTCCTTAACCTGTTGGCTAAGGAAACCAGATGTACCATGTTTTAAACTCTATAAGAATTACACAATCAGAGCCAAAGGGTTAACAGATGTGGGTCCTAACATTATAACAATGAAAAAAAGAAAACAAGTAAAAATGATATATTTCAATCTTATTTTGTTAGAGACATTTTCAAAGGTCATATCAACTTACATACATTGTACTTGTATGAACAGGTTCATTTATTGGTCTGTTGAGCCAGACAGTGGAATGAAATGAGATTACATTCGGTAATTCTCTTGGGAATGTGATATCAGCCATGTTCAGGTTGATGAAATTCTTGCTTTATCATTGAGCCTTGAAGTATATCGCGTGT
>JZLH01S0395750.1:32436-52118 GCA_001188425.1 Eucidaris tribuloides | reverse complement strand
CCTTGATTTGAACTAGGCCTGCACACAATCACATCATCTGACAATTAGAAAAAAAGGGGCAAACTCTGCAAAATGGAGGTAAGTAATGTACGGGTCACAGAAATAGAGAACGGTGAATCCACAAGGATCAGTATAACGATTCAGCTCCCTAGTCAATCATACTCAAAGCTGAGCCCTTCTCCGACTTCTTTCGGTTAACATCTTCCATGATAGATTCAATTTCACGGTTAAAGCCAATCGGATTTGGCGTCTCAAATTCAGGGCACGTCCTGTTCGCATTTTCAGACCTTTAGTTGCATATTATCACACATTTTTGTTTGCAGATGTCTTCCTTGTGCGACAGACAGCGGAATAAAAAACTGGCAGAAACATATTGTTTCACTACTGAAACTTAAGGCAGACTGCCGTTCCTCCTAGATAACAAGTCCGGAAACTACTGAAAATGTAATATTCTATAATTTATGATTATGCACATTGTTTCTGAAATTGCATGTATTCTATCTACAGTGTATAAGATCTAGGGGTATGTATTTTAACATACATATAATGAACACAGAGAATAATTAGGCAATTCATTCCACAAAATTGTTAAAATTGTTTTGAATCAGTCAAAAATATTACATTAGCTAAAACAGTATTTTGTAAGTGGATATCATTTGAAAACAAAGAATATTACCAACTTCATAGATTTAACATATTGCATGAACCCTAACATGTTTATTGTATGGTTACTCAAATTCAAAATAGATGCGACTTAATGTATATTGTAAATTTTGCTACTTTTTGATAGTACCTTTAAGCCCAGTTTACATAAAAAGACAACAACAACAACATAATATTGTTAAAAAGGCCCAATATTTTGGTGAATTAATATGTTGAAATGAGCAAGATGGAAATTATTTAATAACTAGAATTTATTTTGCTGAGGCTATTGTTGTGTAAAAGACTATAAAATACATGGATTGGTTAATATTTAGGTCGTTCATGTGCACCCTAC
Source organism: Eucidaris tribuloides (assembly GCA_001188425.1). Taxonomy (NCBI): domain Eukaryota; kingdom Metazoa; phylum Echinodermata; class Echinoidea; order Cidaroida; family Cidaridae; genus Eucidaris; species Eucidaris tribuloides. The sequence continues at coordinate 51,121 of JZLH01S0395750.1, read as the reverse complement.
AAGGAAGTGAGTTCTCATTTAATCACTTCCACATTTTGTCCTGGCTTATTATAAGTCTTTTATCTCGTCCCTTTTTGTTCTCTTATCGCAGGTCAAACACCTTTCTCTTCTCAACATCAACACCACCATCTCCTCCTCCAGAGTTTGTGCAGGTGAATTCCCATCCTCGGATATGATGCAGGTCGAGAGCGTTTTCGGAGGATGTAATTACCGGAAAAAACACTAGCCGCGGTGATCAGGCGTGTGAGTGTCGTGCCGTGCCAGGGTCATGATGGGGGCGGGGTGAACTAGATGTCACGGCCAGTGGCAGAGCACAATTCGGGAAAGAGAAATCATGTTACCATGATGCCAAGGACTATGGCAACTCTGGCGAAGAAGTGATGTGCCTATAGACCTTCACGTCACGATCGCAGTGATTTTTTTCTGATCAAGTTTGCACTGTCCGCAGACAACTGGCTGATTTGAATTTTCGGACATCTTAACTCTCTGGGTACTGCTGGACTAATCCCATCTGTGCTCAGTAATATTTAGTTAAAAAACTACACAACCTGCATGCACACAGATTCATCGTCTTTATAACCCCCACCACACACCTTTAACAATATTAAGAATTTTATAGTTAAATTGATCAGCATGCACTTTAATACTGATGTTTCTAAACTGAGGTTTGCTGCTGCCATGTGTTAATTTCAGCAAAAGTTGATACTTTCAAGATATCAGACTAAAAGAGCTGGATTTAGGCTTAATTCAACAGAGAGTAGAAAGAAATGAAACTCTAGTCTAAGTACTCATTACTGTACAAGAAGAAGTATAGTATCAGAGTATTTGTTTCTTATTCAAATGTTCTTTTCATATCAAATACTTTGATATATTAACCGTATTGCAACTGAGGCCTTACAAGTGTAAAAACATAATTAATAATTGTGTGTTTCTCTTTTATTAGTATAAAATACTCATTTCTTTTTGTATGTGAAACTATTCTCCTTTTGTATACAAATTTACTTTAAATTTTTAAAGTGCTTAGTAAAATGATTTTATCCATGGCAAATATTCTTCTCCAGTTTAACTTTATTTTTTGTTTATTAAATGTTATTACATGTATGAATGTGTCTATACTTGACTGATATTGAAAATAGCCATTTGACTGAAGCACATATAAACATGGTAAGATATAAAATACTGTATATGTAAGACTACAAAGGACCAATCACAATTTACAAATCACATGTAAATTCATAACAACTGTTATGACCCTGATAATTAAAAAAACAACAACGTAAAAAATTGCAAAAGGCATGTGTTCTGTGAGAACCTAGCAAGCAATTTTGGTACAACAGCTAATTCTTAAGAGTTCACACCGTCTGACACTGGGAGTCCGATATCCTGTACGTGCTATTTACGGATTACGCAAGGAGAAGTTGCTCCTATGCAAGCTACTTATCTTCCTGATAGATACTCATCCAACTGATAGGTATTTACAAAGTGCTGGTGAAAGATGAAAAACATGTGCTGTTTTCATTGCTTGTTTCAATGGCAAGATGATACATTCATCCCAATTTTTGGGAACTAATTTTCCTGTTTTTAGTATAGTAATTCTAAGGTTTGCAGAGAGAATTTAAGATGCAGAATAAATTTGCTGTTCATCTCGGTATTATCAAATTAATGATAAATAAGATGAAATGCTTGATCTGATATTTTTCTATGTATTTTATCTTCACTGACAGATTCTCATTATTACATGACAAAGGATCTACCTAAAAATATGATTATTATCAGAATGTCCAGATAATTTTCTCAAAAACCTCAGATCATTGTTTGCTTCAATGAAATTACAATAAAATTCCAACAAATGTAAGTGAGATTAAAGACATTATTCCAAACTTATTTCATTGTTATATGGGGCATTTGTACCTTTTAATCAATGTCTTTCTTTACAATGAATATCTCGCAATAAAAGAAGATAGTTTACAAAGCAATTGGTAGAAACTCGAAAAGCTTAGTTTTTTTTTTTGTGCTCATAATTTATTACTGCATGTATTGTACTTTCATATATTTTGTTACAGGCCAAGCAGGGTATACTGTAACTTTCATTATTCCTCCAAAAATCAAAATCACAATATTGTATTTTATTTTCTGTACCTGTGATTGGCTTTACTACGCATAGACTCCATGATATTTGTTGTTGCTGTTTTTTTTTTTTAGAATTACTTTAATTTGTAAATTATGAAAAAATAAATGAAATGTAAAATTCTGTAACCTTGATGCAAACACACATTCAGGGAGACCTTGTACATTGTACATGTATAAAAGCAGCACATGCATGAAGCAAAAACAATCACAATAATTACATAAAGTGGACTCTTTGGAGCGTAAATTGGTAATTTCACATGACTGAGGCTGAAACATGTACCCAATCATGCAGAATTTAGTTGGACAGATAGCGGCAGAATTCTCGTTAGAAGATGACACTTTTCTCCTTCACCTTCCATCATTTCCTGATAGCCTTTTAGCACATTTTCATAACTTCCATTTTCTGTTTCAGAGATGATTTAGCACTTGATATTTCTCGCCCCTTACCCTTTCCTCTACATCCATATTCATAAAACATTGCAATCTACAAATGCTTTCTTCACTAGTTGGAGTGTACAAATGTCAGCACACAGCTAATTTATACTTGAAGCAGAAAAAGACTGTTCTTATCTCCACAACCAGGGATGTTAATATCTATTTGCTAACATGCATTTTCCACTTTAATCTGTCAGAAATAGCTTGTAGATACAAAATATTTTGAAAGAAATGTCAAATTCACCTACACTGTAGTTTCTCATGATTTTGCTTACATAACACATTCCCAACAAAAGTCCCATGTAGATGTATTTTTTACACGCCCATCATCACGGTACCCTGATAAAGTTGCAGAACCCAAAGGTAAGGAAAGTGCCTGATATCATAATCATGATATAAAGTATGAAAATGAGGTATCCACAAAAATACAAAGATTTCTTACATTCACATGTTCCAAAAAGTTGAACATTTATATTTTTCACCCATAGTATTTTTCTTTCTATAGATGTTCATGTTTGACAGCATGTGTGACTTTATCAGGGTATTGTGGGGAAAGGTCACAAATGTGCATGTTGCACTTTTATCGTAGCCAAGGATGGGTATACAATTACATTTTTTCCTGTTACATTTATATTATGTCCAAATTTCAAATATACATCTCGGAATTACTTGAAAATTTGTAATGTATTCCTGTGAATGTATTTTATTATTCAATGTTCTCAGTATAATGGGGTAACATTCAATGCCCTCAAAAATTTCATTTAGCACATGTATTCATCCCAATAGAGACATTTCCACATTAAATTGGGGTAAGAGTAATACAGTAATTGTTCTGGGTGATTTTTGTCCTGGGGTAGTTATCCAGTTGGAAGTTTTACACGGAAGAGTATAGGAAAATTAAATTTCAAGTGAGAAGTTGTAGGGATACATTAAATAATAAAATAATAGCTTTAGACGAAGAATGATAATTTATGTATTGTAAACTCACATATTGCTCTACCGTACTTCTGTTCAATCAATGATTTGACTTTACATCTGGAAATTCCATTACAGTGAGTTCTGTAACAACTAGTTCATGTCACCACCTTTACAGAGTTTCATGTTGAGATAATTGCAGGAGAAAAAGTGTATTGGCCATCTCCATATCATACACATATACTACAGTAGTATGCAGTTTGAACGGTTTGATTTTTCCGTCAATTTTGTGTGTCCTTACATTTTTTAAAGTTTCTCCCGTTTCCTCTTGAGCTCATATTACTTCAATGATCAATTACTGACCTGCTGAAAAAAGTGATATACATAAAATGATTACCATTAAATGGACTACATTACTGAAGGGGAATAATGCCAAAGTACTATGGGAGCAGGGCATTAGAACGGGAAAATCAAAGTGAGTGAAGTTGATAAAATTGATCTTTTTTGTAGTTTATGTTCAGAACATTCCATACACATGTATTACAAAAAAATACAAATCACATCGGATGACTTCACAAGGTATTGTCACTGGCTTATAAGAGAACTAAAAATTGCCATCACATCCTTAGGAAAATCAAATGCAAGAAAAACCTTTGTTTTTGATTAACTTTGACAATGTCACTAACAGTTCCTAAGGAATAAAATCACATTTTTGGATGTCCATTTTCCACCAAATTAAGTTATTGACATCAAAAAGATTTACCACCTACTAACCTAGTGATAGTATGAAATTTGAAGCGAAATTCCCAAGCAAGCACAAAATAACTTAGGTTCTACTTTTATTTTTCCATAGGCGTGTGTACAAACTTGGGCAAAGAAGTGCACTTTCCTCCAAAATTAAAACTCTTCACATGTACTAATGCACAAGGAGTAGGTTAAGGCCTCCTTACACTTTGAAAGCTGAATGTTATCACCACTACAATGTGTTTACAGCACTGCCCTTCCCCCTCAACTTCACCCCACCTATCACAATCCCCAGTGAATAAGAAAATAACACAGCTTGGCTGATCTGAAGTCACTTTGGTCATGTCATCAGTAAAAAGTCAAACATCTGGCAAAGAATGCTAGAAAAAATAACAGAATTACATAAAGCGCACACATACAGAAAAACAAACAAACATGCAATTTACATCATTTCCTAAACTGTCGTTTCTTGCGGCAGAAACTGTGAAGCAGCTGGTCTGAGCCCGGAGATGATGCTGTCATTTCATCAAGGTTGCGAAGTTCTCATGGCTATTCGTGTGATCCTTAAAATTCAGCACGGGTTAGGAAAAAAACGATGTCAGAGCTCCGGTTTCCACGAAAGACGCAAGCAAATGATGAAGGTTCATCAATAAACAAAACGATTAATTCTGTCAAGAGTAATCGTAGACGCGAGGTGGCATAACACGGGTTGGGCGATGATTTTGACTTTGCTTGTTGTTTGAAGTCATGGCCATCTTAGAGCAAAGGGAGATCATACATGCACCGTAATATGCGAACTTTAGATACGGTTGGAGAAATAACGTTGTGTGTTAGTTTTTAGCGTCGGCACCATGACACGAAATTCTTTCCTCATTTTTATTTTTCTCCACAGGGCATTTAAGTCCAAGCTGCAAGACCTACAGGCAGGATCTCATCATTACATGATATATAAAATGGGTATTGATGCTGTATATTGTGATTGTGCACGACTAATGAGTAGACCAGACAGGTGTTGGAATGGACCGGTCTTTGATGGTTTTAAGCTAATGGTGGCAGTTGGTTTCCTAATATATTCTAATATAGGTACTAACAAATAAGTACATTTTTATCTTAGCCTGTAATTTTAAATTTCGCATTCCAATGTATATTAATTGCAGAAAATGTTTTCTAACTTGAGTATGTTTATGCAGTACCCCTTTTTGCATGCTTTTTCAGGTGTTTTTTAGCTACATTTGGACGAGTTATAGTTTGTACAATGTAAATGATTAGGCATACTTACAGATTACAAATACACTAAGTTATTTTGAAGATATGCATATTAATTTGCCAATGTAGTTCTTACAAATTTGACAGATTAATATTCATTTTGGAAGATTCACATGTATTGACAGAGGGTAATCTTGATTAATCTTTACAAATTTAAATTTTATTCTGTATTGTTGAGATACAGTCGCATTTTTGTTTAAACCAGGACCCAAGAGTCAATAAGTTAATGGACATGATAACATGTTTATCTGTTTGTTTATATGGCCTGATATTTATAGTAACCAATGTTTATTCACGCACCAAAATACCCTCAACAAACTATCATACTCGAAACAAGGGATGTGTTACCCCACAAATTTTCACACTTCATTTGGTAGATTAATGCCATATCGGAACATTTGATGTTAACTTTCTTTCCCAACTCATGTTATTTCGAATGACAATAATTATAATAAGCAAACGGTAAATCATTGATAATTTCCTTGAAGACATGCGAAAACAACACGTTTTAATTCGGAGCTAGAAAGCCATTTGCATGTGGTTAGAATCTACACCATATACATAGCCAGTGTGTGTCGGCAGCGTTGTCTCGCCTAAATGCCACCCGGAGGTCAACCAATACACACATTAAAATGCTTTCCTTTGAATAACTTACTTTGCGTTCTAGATACTACAACAGAAAGCCTAGAACCAATAATAGATGATAAATGTGTATTGCATTGTGAGGCTAAACACAGAATCATTTCGTCACGAAAGGCAACAATCAAGAACAAGATCATTTAAGATCATATTATTCATAGATTCACGCTGTTCAGTAAATCCATGAAGAACAACAATACATGACAGTAATTATCTCGTCAGTTTACAAACAAAGAGGAAAATTGGCTCATTTGTGATTCACCAGCATTTTTCAAATGGTAATTGTCTAGAACACAATGCCAAATTGCAAAACGTTGAATGTAGTGTGTATCGCTCATGTATTTATTTTTTAAAGCTAGTATAGTTTTGGTAAATGTAAAACAAGCAACCAAAGTGTCGCGCCTGCATATCGCAGTCATGAAGACTGCTCTCAAACTCTGCTATATACTTCTTGAGGCTGTTAAGCAGTCTTAGGGGGTTGAAATTGTTGTTATGAACAGTTTAAATACGCCAAAGGTATATGGGGGTGGCCTACTTTAACATAGGAAATTCAGATAAACTAATGAATGCTGTTAATACTGATGAGCTACATGTATAATTCTTCCTCATGTGCAGTCATGGATAAGTTCATTGACCTTTGACTTTGACCTTATCAAATTCAACTCATATTTCGATTGACCTGCGCCTTAAGAGATGGACCTTGTTGAAATTGGTGATCAACTCGAGCCTATAGAAAGTATTGCGTGTAAAACACAGCAAATGTGTCCAGTCATGGAAATTCATTGACGCTATTGAAACTTTGATCTCAATCAAATTAAACTCACATTAAAACTTGACCTCACCTCAAGAGATGGACCCTAGTATGAATTGGTGATCCACCATCGAAACTATATGGAAGTTTTGGTGTACAACACAGCACAGTGCAGTCATGAAAGTTCATGCCTTTGACCTTAATCAAATTAACTCACATCGAACTTGAACTGCACTTCAAGAGATGGACCTCTTGTATGATATTTGAACAATACCTTACATCGAAGGTATAGAAGTTATTGTGTGTAAACATAGGCACTGTGCATATGGAAAGTTCATTGACGTTTGAACTTTGACCTTATTCAAATTCGATCTCATATTCGAGCTTTGACCTTGGGCCTCAAGAGATGGACGCTATGGTAAAATTTGGTGATGCCCTCAAAGCTATAGAAAGTTATTGGTGTACAACACAATTGTTGACGACGCCGAGCCGCCGAGACATCTACGTGGCCGACGCTTTCTCGACACTGCCGATGTGAACTATGTCATCCGCACGCAGGCGAGACAAAATGTAATTCTTTGCAAATTTAATTTTTTAGATACTAGTATTCACATTACATATATGATACTATTAATACCGAAATTGTTTTGCTCTGAAACTTCCCCATTTTTTAGAAATTACTCAAATGTTAAGTCTCGAGTGAAGGGGGGGACCCTCAAGATTCCATAGGTAAATGTACATTCCTACGCTCACCCTTTGAATTAACGCATAATGTCACAATAACAATTTTCAGTGATATGACATTTTTCTATGTCCGTGGGTGACAATAAATACTATTGATGAAGATTGACAAAAATTTGTCTGATCGACCAAACTATACTTTGGATTGTAAGTCCACTAGTAACAGGAGGGAGTACTACGGTTCTTGATTTAATAATTATAAAAAATGAATAAAATTTTCTTCCTAAGTAACGTATAAAGAAGAAAAAGGAGTTGAAAAACAACAAGAGAAAGAGAAGCAGAAGAAGAAGAAGAATAAGAAAAGAAGAAAAGAAAGGAGGAGGAGAGAAGAAGACAAATGAAAAGGGAAGAAGGGAAATAAAGAGAAGAAAGATAAAAGATGAGAAAAAAGGAAGAGATAAAGAGAAAAGAAAAAGAACAAGGTGAAGAAGCAATGCAAAAGGGAAGAAGAAAGGAAGAGAAAAAGAATAAAAAGAGAAAAGAAGAAAACGACGAGAACAAATGAAGAAAAGAAGAAGTATAATTTTTAACTAATAATTTAACCCAAATATCTCAACAATTCTTAAACTCAAAATTCAGACAGTTCACTGTGCATACAAGGCTATCTCATCTGATTCCTTTTGATATTACTCATTTCCTTTTGTTTGCGTGTGTTATTAGAATTTTTATGGTCAGTTTCCATTACTGAAATGAGCAAAACCTCCACCGGTGTTATCTCAGTGCCATGAAATCCCATGTAAACTTACACTTCATAAAAAGCAGGACATGTACATGTATACATGGACATTAAATATCGCATGATATTGTATGGTCAAATTGTTGCACTTTAGATTTTGTTCTTCTTGAACTATAAAGAAATATACAGATTTATATTTATTAGTAGCTAATGAATTGTTCTGTGGTATGTTGGTGTATGATGTGTGTGTGTCTTGATGTACATATTAAGATTGTTGGTGTATAAGGTTTTCGTAGCAAGTGACCACTAACTGTGAACAAAACTCAAAAAAAAAAAACTTGTGCTAATTATAATTAATGATGATTACTCAATTTTATGAAAATTGATGAAATGAAATAAGTAATGACAAACCTGAAGAAATAAAATCAAGTTATCATCAAAGAGCACAAGCAAACAAGCCCCCTCCCAAACAAAAAACCCACAACAACAAAGTAATAAAGAAATTAGAACATGCCTAAATTATTTGGGTTCAACCAAATGTAATCACAAACTAGACACACTGAACTGTGATATAAAGATTAATTGAGCAGGATTACACTCAGGAATAACAAGGAATAGTATTGGTCAATCAGACAAACTTTATGGCCACTTTATACATTTATAATAATTGCCACATGAAGGACTCAGGAAAAATATCAAACCTTACCGAAGGTATTGTTAAAAGACATACTAATTTCCTAAAAATATTAGCCAAGCAGACATATTTTCACTGTGGCAAACCATATTGAGACCACAACATACCTATTTCTTACCAATTTAATAAAAAGACAGGCACAGCAGATTGTGTCCGCCCACCGTGACTAAATACACAAAGGTTTTCGACTGTCACGTACGTCCCTAACCAGATTTGGTGTCATAGGGAGTCTTGAACTTAAACTTCATCGTTGACTAAAAAGTTTTTTGACATTACATGTGACCTTCGACGCAAGCATAAATAGATTGTATGCCAAGGCATCTATCACTAGCAATGTTGGGTTGCCATTAGCAGACCATGGTGCCATAGATATGTGTCATAAGAGAGTCATCACAGAAATTTAATATATGACCTTTAAATGACTTTGACGCTACCATGTAACTACAATGCGCACCAGCATAATATGAGGGCCTCAAGTGCATCTATACCAAAGTTTTGGTTGAAAGGAGAGCCAATACGATTGTAACTGATTTGTGTTAAGAAGAGTCTATGCACCTAAACTTTAACATTAATGAAAGAAATCTTGCATGTATCATAAATAGTGACCCAAATGACGCTTTGACCTCAAGCGCCATGTGACTCAAAAGCACTATATAATGACGTACCTGGCATCTCGCACCTGAGTTTAGGTTCCATTGCAGGCAACAGGTTGCCCATGTATGTCTCATAAGAGAGTCCATAACGTAAACTTTCATTTGTGTTTAGTTGTATGTAATTTTTAGTGTATGAGATATACAGGTTTAATACATGTATAGCTTCTATAAAACATCAATAAGTAAAAATTCCTTTTTCACCATATACCAAAACCAATACAACACTGATTTAATTCGAATCTGGGCAGATGTAGTGGTGAATAAATAAACTCGAAGGTTATACTTGCCCGAGAAACGGTAAAAAAAAGTTTATATGTTGAATGACAACAATGAGCATACAAATTTCAGGTGCATTGGCACAATGTATGACATAAGAAAAAGGAAAGCATGTCTCTGTGTTTTTGTGTATCAGTAATTCAAAAAAAAAATTGTATTTGCCATAGCCTCATATATGACATAGGGACAAATTGGCGGTGAATATGAGCTTTCTCTCTTTTAGGTGACGGAGGTCTGTTGAAGGTAATTAATGAAGATAAATTGCCTTTCAGGCTATGGCTGTAAAATTCTGCCTTCCACTGCTCTGATTTCACAGAGTACAAATTTCTGTGGTCAATTTTAATGAAACGGGGGACACAAAAATTATAGTACAAATGTGTTACAGATCATGTTAACATTAGGAGGGAATTGAGAGAGAAGTAATGACATTAACATGGTTCAGATGTATGTGGGTACAATAGCCAAACTCATACTTAGTGCAATGCAGCATTCGCTATTTGTAAAACAACTAGTTGTGATTGGCTGGCCTGGTTCCATTACCCACACAAATTTCTGACCAGATGAATGTCACATATTGGTATTCTACAGCTGATGTCAATGAAGATATGAATTGGTTGGATGAGAATCTAGTTTACTCTGAAATTTTAAATGAGACGGAGCTAGCACTAACGCGGCATAAGTTTAGAATAACTAGAGCAATTAGGACTGCGCGGCACGATGGGGTATCCTCCGCTCCTGGTTCCAAGTTCCAAACTATGAATGTGTGCATTCATAACTTTGACCGTTCAATATCTCTGAAATCTCATCTATCCCATAATACATATTACCAAATTACATAATATCTCGATAAAGCCGTTCTCAAGTATATCGTGATAAAGATATTAAGTATGGATCCTCCTCGTGAACCTTTGACACCTTTTGAACCTTAAACCCAAATATGATAGTCATTGGTACCTTATAACACTTAATGTCACAAGTACATCAATATCGAACCGTTCTCATGTTATCGGGTCGACCTAGAGTATAGGAAATGCCCTTGTAACTTCAACCTTTGACCTTTCATCCTGAAATTTATTGTTTTAATTTGGTACTCTTATAATACATACTTTCACCCACATACATCAAAATCGGACGAGCCATTCTTAGTTAAAATGTAATATCCAAAATGACATCTATCAAGCCTTATGACTTTGACCCTTGATCTTTCACTCCGAAATCTTATTCAGTTCATTGTCCGTATAATACATACGTCACCAAGTTACATTAAATCCCAACATGCCTTCGTAAGTTTAGTGGAACTGACCAATCAACATGTTTAGCCCTGTGACTTTGACACATCTGACCTATCAACGCCAAAAATCTAATCAGCTTCATTGTTGCAATAATCATTACTTCACACAACTTACAATCAAAATCCAACTGGCTCTTTCAACAAAATTATCGGGTTTTAACGATCCAAGCAGACATATTTTAAGGCTGAGTGACTTATGACCTTTTTCCTTATGACCCCCCAAATTAATCATCATAGTTGCTTCTATATTACATACTTCACAACAACTAACTCAAATCCGACCGAGCCGTTCACGAAGTTCACTACGGTAACGAGCCAAATCAGACATATTTAGCCACTGACCTTTGACGCTTTGACTCTTTCAGCCCAACAATAATCAGATTCATTGTGCATCATAATACATACTTAACACCCAAGTACATAAATTCAGGCATCACCACATATTGGGTAAAGGCCAAGCCAGAATTAAAATTAACTTATTAGGCCCGGTGAGCTTTGACTTTGACTTTGACCATCAAATTAATCAGTACATTGTTGCTTCATTAACATACTTCACCCAAGTACATCAAAACTTGATAGGCCGGTTCACAGTTTTCACAGTAAGCGAGCCATAAATCAGACATGTTTAGGCCCACTGACTTGACCTTTCAGCTCCAAAATCTATCAGTTCATTGTTGATATAATCATACTTACTCCAAGTTACATAAATCCAACGGCCGATTCACAAATTTCCGCGGCGGTAACAAGCCCGAAGCCAGACATACTTTTAGCCGGTGACTTTGACTTTGGACGCTTTGACCCTCAAATATAACAGCTTCATTGTTGCTTCATAAACATATTCACCCAAATTTACATCAAATCACTGCCGTTCACTGAATTATGCGGGTAACGAGCCAAATCAGACATATCATGTATTTTAGGCGCTGTGACCTTTGACCTTTGACCTTTCACCCTCCAGAAAATCTAAATCAGTTAGTTGTTGCCCCCTATACATACTTGTCTCAGTATTCAACATACTCGATAAGCGTTCTTAAGTATATCGCGGTAAACGGAGCGCAAATCAACTCATGTTATTTTAGGCACCTAGTGACTTTTGACCTTTGACTTTCACCCAAAATCTAATATTCTTGTTTGCCCCTTAGTACAATACTTGGTCTGAGTTACATCAACATCCGAATAGCGGGTCTAAAGTTATCGCGGTAGAGAACCGGTAACTGGATGGACGGATGGACGGACGGACGACGGACGAAGGGGGACGGAGGACGGAGACTGACGGGCGGACGGACGGACGGGACCACAGACAGGCAACCCGAAACATAAGGACCTCCGGCATACATTCGTGCGGAGGCATAGAAAAGACATTGTGATATTGTGAAAATATGGTACATTGACAAAGATAGCCTAAATAGGGGTACTGGTGTATACTCCCTCATCAAGGCCCTATAATTAGTTAATTTGTTGTTTATTTACATTCTTTGCAATTTTATGTAGGGATAACTTGTGAGGAACAGTATAGGGGAGGAGCTTATCAATTCATGACAGTGCATACATACCACGTGCGGTTAACACACGTCGGTGGCATGGACTTAGTCACGCTGGTCAGCTCCTGCATGCACATGCAATCTGGATTGGTTGACATTTTTCTTACTATACATGTTACTTGCGTAGGCTCTTCTCCTAAGTCCCAGATTTGCACCAAATACATGTACTACACATTAAACCCATAGCAGCCATTCATTAGTGATTCGCGTGACTTTGAACAAAATTTCAAGTTTCAATGTCTTAACTGTTATCAAACTGGCTTTATTCAAACAAATTTAACATGTTTTTGAATCAAGGCATTGGCAATGACATGATTCAGCTTCTGAAAATGATATGTTCATAATCAATACTTTTTAATATATTCAATTTTTTGAACGGTGACTCGCGTGAAGTATAAAAGAGAATTTTGAACAGTACTGTTAATTCAAATTGATTTCCATGAAACTACAATGTGATTTAATTAGTTTGCTGAACCTAAAAGCTGAATACTTAGGCTCAATTCATAGCGTAAGTTAACTTGTGCCAATTTCCATTGTTGCGAGAAATGGCCAAGCAAAGTGACTCGAAGTGACAACAAATGCGTGACGTCGTCGTTACAATTATTTTTTATAGCTGTCATAAGCATTTAAAGACTTAAAATTATAAAGTAATATAATAACTATGATGTAATGGAATACATTTGTATAAGTGTGAAAATTCCAGTTTTCAGGACTAATTAAAAAAAATCACATCATTCTGTAACCTCAGCAGGCGATACTGATTCAAGGTTCTTAACCACCATTTACTGCCAAATACAAAAACTATGAACTTTTTTTGCAAACTAATATATGTTTCTAGACAATTTTGTGCTGATTCTGAAGTCAGACAAGCAAAATATGCTTTCGTTTTTTAGATTTGTCACATTTTTTTTTTGGTGTCTAATTTTGGGCAGTGTAGCTACTGGGCAATGTAGTCATTCTGACAATGCAACTCTTTTGACCTCCATATGTACATCTCACATCTCTGACTATTTTACATCCAATAGATACTTACTGGTGGCCTTAAATCCAGATTTTTGTTTTTCAAAGCAGTTGAACCAAAGATAGCAGTTTATTATCATTTTCAGATGGATTAATACTAAATATCGGAAGCCAGACAGGGCATTGTGTTGCTTAGAACAGTGTCATAAAGAAATGCAAATTTTATGCATACTAATTCGTTATTAACAAAGGTTGTTCTTTAGTCAGCCTGACGCTTTTCTGCAGGTGCCAGACATAGCAACAACTAATGTATGCATATTGAATTTTTGGTATAAAAAATTATCATAAGAACAGGGTGATAGTTTTAAAAGAAGAAAACATCAATAACTTACAATACATTATGAAATATAATAGAAATGTACATGGGTGTGTACTTACTTTTGGGTTTCAAAATCAGTAAAATCTAATTGTCAAATTATTTGAAAAAAAGTATGAAGAAGATTATCAGTAAATCTAATCACTTGGGAAATATAAGGGGCACAATGATTAAATTTTCAAGGCTGTAACTGACTGGTTTTCCGCAGAATATTTCTTTGGAAAATGCACCTCTTTTTTCACACTTCTCAAAATTAAGGGTAGGGAACATTTTCCATTTTTCTCCAATTTTATTTACCTTAAAATGAAATTATACTAAACTTGTAGCTAATAAATTCTGCATAAAGTAAGGGTAATTAGCCCCTTTTAATTATTTACACAGTTTTTGGCATGAAAGGTGTCAGATCTTTAAACGCTTGTAGGACATAATTTACGAGTTTTTCAATGAATAAGGCATTTTGGGAACTATGACAAGCATGTGAAAAGAATTATCAATGTATTATAAATTGGGTGGAAAAGCTACCTAATGAAATCAGATAAAGCAATAAGCTTTCACTTACTTTCTCAATTTTTTGGGGATACTATATCTGTATTGTGCTCTTGTCCGACATACAGTATGCGATGACATCGCGTGACACTCCTGAGATGTTTTTCTTAAGGTAATGAAGGGACAAATGAAAATGTTATATACTTCTCTTGATACACTACAATACTTCTACATTACATGTCAAACAACCTAGCTGAACTCTTTCTATTTTTTAGTATCTTAAAAAATCCCTCTTTGTGACTCGCGGGACATATTTCGCGGGTATTTTATGATGAAAACTGGGAAAATACGAAAACCATTTCCAATTTTTTTTTATGTTTTAATCATAAATTAATGGAATAAGTACTAATGAATGCAGAAAGCAACGATTTATGAATCGCTCATTTATTTCTCTGTTGTGATTTATACCCAAACGCTTCTTTTTTAGCCCAAAGTCTCATAGTACGTTCAGGAGCCTGACTTTATTCAACTGCTTTTTTTAAAAAATTTTGAGAATTTAATGGTTTAATATTCCTCTTTGATCATAATGAGCAAAAATCACTTGCTTCACTTACTTTTTGAGTTTAAGATTTGACTCCTCTAAGTGGAATGGTGATAGAAGTTGAATGCCTCTGCATGTTAGATTTAACTCCATTGAAAACAATTTGAGTTTGCTCTTACATGCATTTCCCACAAACCTGTGACGAATACCTTTGATGCATCTCAGTGGTACAAAGGAAAAGGGATGCTATAATTTCCATAGAGCGTCACAGATTTAATTTCCTTTGTGAAGTCTAGAATTAATGTCCAAGCTTACTACTCATGTTGTATACGTTTGTTGTCTCGCAGAAAGGGCCCTAGCATATGTTCTCCGCGACATTGCTTTTTCATATTGCAATTGAAGAGAGAGAAGGATATATCATTGTACTTCGATTTCTAATGTGAAAAAAACCAATGTATTCAGTTAGAGACATTCTAGTGATAGGTCTTCTGCGGACAATGAAAATTCTGATCATCTTTTCTCAACCAAACCGCCTGATCATCTTATAAGTTGGTTGGGTTGTTTGAACATGTAAAATTCACAATCAAGGAAGAAATTGAATACATCTCTTTTTACTCAATGAAAATATGGGACACTAATATTTCTCACATCGCAAAAAAGCAATAGCTTACATTAGATTACATCAATTATTTCATCTTGCACTTGGGACATCATACCATAAATTCAGAATTATGAAATATTTGGTGAATGTGGCTGTATTTTGAATATGCATAGTTATCACCCTCTTGGTTCCATTGCCCTTATGGTGAGAAGGTTAATATCAGGTTGAGTATTCAGCTTCTTAATTGAGTGTATCCCTGTGTTTTGTTTACAACATATTAAGTGCAAAATCAAGATTTCCCCGAAAGTAACAGCAGCTTACTTCCATTTTTTCATGATTTTTTTTAATAATCTTCAATTTTGTAATTATTTTAGTCAATTGTTGTTTGAACACAAGCCAAAAGCACTTACCTTTAATGGTACACAATTTTTTCAAATTTTTTATTGTTATTCAGTCTGCAAAGGGGACTCGTAATGTTGGCTCCTGATGAACAACCTTGGTTGTCAAAATGCGTATATGGTGGCGGACGAGAGAAGTGCAGAAAGCGGGACGATGTGGCCCAGAAAATTACAGGATGTATCACGTACACCTGCTGGGGTCTGTCTCCGCAAACCAAACAACATCCGCTCTTTGAAAACTGATTTACAGAATGTTCAATAGTATGCTCTTGGAAGTTGTTTTCAGATTTCTCATACTCAATTACTGGCATCTTTGAGGTTTACATGGGGGGGGTCTATAACACTAAGGGATAAAAAAACAAATTATACAGTGGCACTCCAGAGAAGAAAATTAATGTTTGTATACCATGGATAGTCCAATGTCAGTTGGCTTATAAAACAAACAACTCATAACACAAATAATATCCATTACATTTATTTAAGGCTGTTCTATTTTATATTGCTCGAAAAAAAAGTATGATTAAAAAGATTTATGGTGCTATTAATGGATTTATTACCATGGCATTTCTCAATTAATAAATAGATTCAGCACTGACTTTCATGCCTGCACCAACCCCCCCGCCATTTTTCGCACACATTGAATTGTTTCACTCTTCAATGTAAGAGATAAGAGACAATTTTTTTTTTTTTGCCAAGTCGCAAGTCCAAAATAAAACAACATTTCTTTCATGTTTTATGGTTCTTTTATATTTCTAAACACCTCCTTTTACGAAAAAAGGGTGTTTGGGGTGTTTAACTTTGAACACCCCAAATCACCCCCCCCTGCATAGCATGTGCTGGTAAGAATCCTATCAGAAAAACACGACCTGTATTATGAGCCACATCAAGGATAGTGACACGACAAAGTAGTCAATTGTTCATATCTAGAGTAGAAAGTTCTGGTACTGCGAATTGTCTAAATGACAAAGATCAACTTGTGAACGAAAATTAACAATTCGCTCAAATAGTTGGTTTTAATTAAGCTAATGAATTATATCTAAAACGATGTTCAATAAGCTGGAATGACTGCATACAATACTTACACTGTAGTACCTTCATGTGATCTGAAGTCTGTGTTTATGTTTGTTAATCACGTTTATATAAGCACTTAGCAGAGATTAGCGAGTTTGATTATTAGTAGGTTGTATGTGTATTAACATTGCTTCTGAGACGATACACATTGAGAACATGGCAACAATTAAATGCCCATTGCAATGCACAGAAGGTATTACAATATAGGGAGAACTAATTGGTAAACTAGTTAATTCCAGACATCTAGCGACACACCTGATTTACTTAGTAATTTATTTATTTTCATTCAGTGGGAAATGCCATCGGATTAATGTGACACAGAACATTTTTTTTTACTTACTTTGTGACATGATTTTCTTTTTCTATTAAATTAATTATTTTCAGTCTGATAACATTTAATTTGTAGTGTTATAGTTAAATCCCTAAGAATCGACAAAAATAACTGAAATGTAGACTTGTCCCAATCATCTGTATTATGCATTACTAATGCAGCATTGAATTGAGATTAACAAGAAAAAATGACAAAACAAAACGTTAGACATACAAACAACAAGTGCAAAATACACTTCTACACTACTTTAGCCCGCTTTTTACACGACCGCTACTGTTCTTTATACATATATACCGTAGCTATTAACGACCGACCACTCACACAACAACAACAACAAGCGCACTATGCCTACTGCTACATCACCACTACCCTAAACACTAAGCACACTACTACCCACAACACGCATATACTAACTACTACTACTAACTACTACTAATACTATGATATACTATTTTAACTACTAACATAGCACAACTATTACTGCAATGGTTACAGGCACCAAATTAGTACATGCTAATGTTATAATAATAATATTCATCAAGAATTTACTAAGTGTCTCAGTCAGCCAACAAGTACTTCAAGAGAATTTTTTTTTTTTTTTTTTTTTTTGTGGGGGGGCAAAATCTACAAACTAATACGCTTATTAATTGGTGTTTGCATTGATATTTCGGGTCGGTAGAGTAATTTCAATTACTTACGCCTGGATTGAGTCTGTGCTGGCTTATTCTTTAATTGTCAACCGAACAAAGCTATACTGCTTCTACTACTACTGGGAAAAAAACAAATATAGTTATAACCTGAACCACCCCACCTTCACACTCAAACTAAAACTCACAGTAAATAGGAAAAAACAAGAACGTAATTCAGTGATAGTATCACGTGGCCTATCTCTTAAATATTGAATACAAAAGATATATAGCAAATTTAGTCATTATGCAAGTCGGAACTCACATAACTATAAATCTTATTCACGATTTGCCATTATAACGTAAACTGTTCTTTAAAACACATTTATTTTGCACCTCAGTTCCGGATAAGCATTTATTCAACACAAAACATAATCCGAGCATCTAGCTTTGTATATATGCAATAGCCAGGAAAATATAATAAAATAATGTTATGTGATAAAAATAACACACACAAATGTTGACTGTCTCATTGTTGGAATT
>JZLH01S0395750.1:21646-32411 GCA_001188425.1 Eucidaris tribuloides | reverse complement strand
ATCAGACTGATAGGTATTTACAAAGTGCTGGTGAAAGATGAAAAACATGTGCTGTTTTCAATTGCTTGTTTCAATGCCAAAGATGATACACTGTCATCCCAATTTTTTTGGGGAACAATATTTCGCTGTTTTTGTCCGTGATAGTATTCTAATGGTTTGACTCTAGGAGAGCCAATATTAAAAAGCAAATGGCTGCAGCAAAAGAAATAAGATTGCTGTTGCATACTCGGTATATATCAAATTAATGATAATTAAGATGAAATGCTTGATCTGATATTTTTCTATGGTTATTTTATCTTCATACAGATGTCTTCATTATGTAGCATGACAAAGATCTACTAAATATGAATTATATATCAGAATGTCGCAGAGATAATTTTTCAAAAACCGCAGATCATTGTTTACGCTTCAATTGAAAATTGACAATAAAATTCCAACAAATGTAAGGAGATTAAAGACATTATTCAAACTTATTTCATGTATCTGGGGCATTTGGTAGCCTTTTAATCAATGTCTTTGCTTCTAGCAGATGACATATCTCGCCAATAAAAGAAGATAGTTTACAAAGCAATTCGGTAGAAACTCGAAAAGCTTAGTTTTTTATTCTCAGTAATTTCATTACTGCATGTATTGTACTTTCAGTATATTTTGTACAGGCCAAGAGGGTATTACTGTAGACTATTCATTATTCCTCCGGAAAATAGGGGATCGACAAATTGTATTTTTATTTTTCTGTGCCTGTGACCCGGGGGGGGGGGGGGGGTACAATCTTGGCTCACGGGGATGTGCGCTGGGGAGATCGAAGAAACGGCGAGCGCCGTGTTTCGATCGATGTGGGGAAAATCGGCGTACCTATTTTAAGGGGTTTTATTAAGAAAAGTGGCATTTTTTACCATTTTTAGCGATGGAAATGAGCGAAAATATCTAGTGTAAATCGGTAAAAGTGCAAAGATCAGTGGACCATGTTTAAGGATTTTTTCCCAAAACATACCATGTTATAAGGGATTTTTTGCGGAAAAGTCACTTTAGAGCGGGAGGCGGCACACTCCCGTTTACCTTAGTAGGCAAGTACTCCCCCCCCCCCCACCAGGCCTGTGATTGGCTTTACTACACATAGACTCCATAATATTTGTTATTGCTGTTTGTTTTTTTAGAACTACTTTAATTTGTAAATAATGAAAAAATAAATGAAATGTAAAATTCTGTAACCTTGATG
The DNA here is from genome assembly GCA_001188425.1 of Eucidaris tribuloides. Taxonomy (NCBI): domain Eukaryota; kingdom Metazoa; phylum Echinodermata; class Echinoidea; order Cidaroida; family Cidaridae; genus Eucidaris; species Eucidaris tribuloides. The sequence continues at coordinate 31,195 of JZLH01S0395750.1, read as the reverse complement.
CAAACACTCCTTCAGGGAAAGCTTGTACATTGTACATGTATAAAAGCAGCACATGCATGAAGCAAAAACAATCACAATAATTACATAAAGTGGACTCTTTGGAGCGTAAATGGGTAATTTCACATGACTGAGGCTGAAACATGAACCCAATCATGCAGTATTTAGTTGGACAGATAGCGGCAGAATTCTCGTCAGAAGATGACACTTTTCTCCTTCACCTTCCATCATTTCCTGATAGCCTTTTAGCACATTTTCATAACTTCCATTTTCTGTTTCAGAGATGATTTAGCACTTGATATTTCTCGCCCCTTACCCTTTCCTCTACATCCATATTCATAAAACATTGCAATTTACAAATGCTTTCTTCACTAGTTGGAGTGTACGTACAAATGGCAGCACACAGTTGATTTATTAAATACTTGAAGTAGAAAAAGACTGTTCTAATCTCCACAACCAGGGATGTTAATATCCATTTGCTAACATGCATTTTCCACTTTAATCTGTCAGAAATACATGTAGCTTGTAGGTACAAAATATTGTGAAAGAAATGTCAAATTCACCTGCACTGTAGTTTCTCATGATTTTGCTTACATAACACATTCCCAACAAAAGTCCCATGTAGATTTATCAAAACAATAAATGTGATCCATCATCACGGTACCCTAATAAAGTTGCACAACCCAAAGATAAGGAAAGTGCCTGATAATCATAATCATGATATAAAGTTGTCGCGTCAGCGCAAGAACGCCCTTAGACGCCCTTTATTCATAAACCTGTCAGTGCAGAAAGGCCCGTATGGAACGTGCGCGTCAGTGCGGAAAGGCCCTAACACGCGCATGACCGCAGTAATGCCGTTAGTATACACGCGCACATGTTCCTGTAAAGGGCCTTTCTGCACTGACACGCGTGTTAGGGCCTTTCCGCACATCACGTGCACGTTCCATACGGGCCTTTCTGCACTGACGGGTTTATGAATAAAGGGCGTCTCAGCCTAAGGGCGTTCTTGCGCTGACGCGACAAAGTATGAAAGTGAGGTATCCACAAAAATAAAAAGATTTCTTCCAAAAAGTTGAACATTTATATTTTTCACCCATAGTATTTTTCTTTCTACAGATGTTCATATAGACAACATGTGTGACTTTATCAGGGTACTGTGGTGAAAGGTCACAAATGTGCATGTTGCACCTGTATGGTAGCCAAGGATGGGTATGCAATTACAATTTTTCCATTTACATTTATTTTATGTCCAAATTTCAAATATACACCTCAGAATTACTTGAAAATTTGTAATGTATTACTGTGAATGCATTTTATTATTCAATGTTCTCAGTATGATGGGGTAACATTCAATGCCCTCAAAAATTTCATTGAGCACATGTATTTATCCCAATAGAGGCATTTCCGAATTAAATTGGGGTAAGAGTAATACAGTAATTGTTCTGGGGATGATTTTTGTCCTGGGGTAGGTATCCAGTTGGAAGTTTTACAGGGAAGAGTATAGGGAAATTAAATTTCAAAAAAGAAGTTGTAGGGATACATTAAATAATAGCTTTAGAGGAAGAATAATAATTTATGTATTGTAAATGCACATATTGCTCTACCATACTTCTGTTCAATCAATGATTTGACTTTACATCTGGAAATTCCATTACAGTGAGTTCTGTAACAACTAGTTCATGTCACCACCTTTACAGAGTTTCATGTTGAGATGATATTGCCTGAGGAAAAGTGTATTGGCCATCTCCATATCATACACATATACTACAGTCGTATGCAGTTTGAACGGTTTGATTTTTTCCGTCAATTTTGGGTGTCCTTACATTTTTTAAGGTTTCTCCTGTTTCCTCTTGAGCTCATATTACTTCAATGATCAATTACTGACCTGCTGAAAAAAAGTGATATACATAAAAAGATTACTATTAAATGGACTACGTTATTGAAGGGGAATAATGCCAAAGTACTATGGGAGCAGGGCATTAGAACGGGAAAATCAAAGTGAGTGAAGTTTATAAACTTGATCTTTTTTGTAGTGTATGTTCAGAACATTCCATACACATGTACTACAAAAAATTACAAATCACATTGGATGTCTTTACAAGGTATTGTCACTGGCTTATAAGAGAACTAAAAATTGCCATCACAACCTTAGGAAAATCAAATATAAGAAAAACCTTTGTTTTTGATTAACTTTGATAATGTCACTAACAGTTCTTAAGGAATAAAATTTTTGGATGTCCATTTTCCACCAAATTAAGTTATTGACATCAAAAAGATTTACCACCTACTAACCTAGTGATAGTATGAAATTTGAAGCGAAATTCCCAAGCAAGCACAAAATAACTTAGGTTCTACTTTTATTTTTCCATAGGCGTGTGTACAAACTTGGGCAAAGAAGTGCACTTTCCTCCAAAATTAAAACTCTTCACATGTACTAATGCACAAGGAGTAGGTTAAGGCCTCCTTACACTTTGAAAGCTGAATGTTATCACCACTACAATGTGTTTACAGCACTGCCCTTCCCCCTCAACTTCACCCCACCTATCACAATCCCCAGAAAATAACACAGCTTGGCTGATCTGAAGTCACTTTGGACATGTCATCAGCAAAAAGTCAAACATCTGGCAAAGAATGCTAGAAAAAATAACAGAATTACATAAAGCGCACACATACAGAAAAACAAACAAACATGCAATTTACATCATTTCCTGACCTGTCTGTTTCTTGCGGCAAAACATGTGAAGCAGCTGGTCTGAGCCCGGAGACTGATGCTGTCATTTCATCAGGTTCGAAAGTTCTCCTGGCTCATCGTGTGACTCTTAAAATTCACACGGGTTCAGGAAAAAACAGATGTCAGAGCTCCGGTTTCCACGAAAGACGCAGAGCAATGATGGAAGGTTACATCAATAAACAAAACGTATTAATTCTGTCAAGAGTAATCGTAGACGCAGGTGGCATAACACGGGTTTGGGCGATGATTTTGACTTTCGTCTTGTCTGTTTGGAAGATGCATGGCCATCTTAGAGCAAAAGGGAGGATCATATGCACGTAAATATGGTAACTTTAGATACCGGTGGAGAAATAACAGTTGTGTTGTTGTTTTAGCGTCGCACCACTGACAGAAATCCTTTTTCCCATTTTTATTTTTCTCCACAGGCATTTAAGTCCAACTGCAAGACCTACAGGCAGGAGTCATCATCATTACATGAATTATATAAAACTGAGGATGTGCTGTATATTTGATTGTGGCACGACCTAATAGTAGACCGACCAGGTGTTGGAATGGGCACCCTTTGATGTGTTGTAAGCTAATGGTGCATTGGTTTCCCTATATAATTCTAATAGGGTACTAACAACATAGTACATTTTTATCTTAGCTGTAAATTTTAATTTCGCATTCCAATGTATATTATTGAGAAAATGTTTTCTACTTGATATGTTATGCAGTACCCCCTTTTTGCAGGCTTTTTTCAGGTGTTTTTTGTACATTTGGCAGTTATAGTTGTACTATGTAAATGAATAGGGCAGTACTTCACAGATTTACAAATACACAGTTATTTTGAAGATATGCATATAATTTGCCAATGTGGGTTCTTAACAAATTTGACAGATTAATATCATTTTGGAAGATTACACATGTATTGCAGAGGGTATTTGATTAATCTTTTAACAAATATTAAATTTATCTGTATTTGTTGAGAATAAATGAGAATAAAGTCTGCATTTTGTTTTAAACCAGGACCAATAGAGTCAATAAGTTAATGACATGTACATGTTTATCTGTTTGTTTATTGGCCTGTATTTCTATATACCAATCTTTATTCACGGCACACAAAATACTCAACAAATTCATCTCAAACAGGGATGTGTGTTACCCACAAAGTTTTCACACATTCATTTGGGAATTAACTGCCTTAGTGGTAACATTGATTAACTTTGCTTTCCAACTCTCTGTTATTATCTAAGACAATAATTAAATAACTAAACGGTAATCATTTGATACATTTCCTTGAAGACATGCAAAACAACACGTTTTACATTTCGGACTAGAAGCATTTGCAATGTGGTTAGAACTCTACCCACTAACATCGTTTGCGATCATGCACCGGCAGGCTCAACCAATACACAATTAAAATCTTTCCTTTGAATAATTAACTTGCGTTTCCTAGAACTACACAAAATGCTAGAACCAATAATAGATGATAAATGTGGGTATTGCATTTTGAGGACTAAACACCAGAATCCATTTCAGTCACGAAAAGCAACAAATCAGAACAAGCATCATTTTAAGATCATATTCATAAGATTCACCTGTTCAGTAATCATGTAGAAACAATACATGACATGTATACTCTCAGTTTACAAACAGAGACTTAAATTGCTCAATTTGTGACTTTACCCATTTTTCAAATGGCTATTTCTAAAAACTACCAATGCTCAAATCATGCAAACTGTCTTGATGTAGTTATCCTCATGTATTTATGTTTAAAGCTCAAGTATAGTTTTGGTAATGTAAAAAATAAATTAGTTGCAATTTTATTTTTTTTGATACTGTACACATACATGAACTATTGATACCCTGAAAATTGTTTGCTCTTGAAACTTCCCATTCTTAGAAATTACTCAAATGTAAAGTCTCGGAGGTGGTGGGGTGGGGGGGGGGGGGGACACCCGAGATTTCCATAGGTAAATGTACATTCCGCTAGACGCTCTCCTTTTAACTCAAACATCATAATTTGTCACTAATAAACAATTGGTATGATGTTGTTTTCTGATGTCTGGGTGATAATAGAATACTTTGTAAAAGAATTGACAAAATTCTGTCTGATCGACCAAAACTATACTTGGGCTTTAAGTCCACTAGTCAAAGCAAAAGGAGAGTACCTTCTTTGGATTCAAATTATAAAAAAATATAAATTTTCTCCCGAATGTAATGTATAAAAGAAGAAAAAAGTTGAAAAAACAACAAAGAAAAGAGAAGAAGCAGAAGAAGATGCGAACAAATGGAAGAAAAGAAGAGTTAATTTTACTGAATGAACTATTTAACCAAAATATCCAACTTTCTTCTCTAAACCTCAAAATGTCAGACAGTTCACTGTGCCATTACAAGCCTCATCTCATCTGAATCCTTTTGATTACTTCTCATTTCCCGTTCTTGCGTGTGTTATTAGAATTTTTATGGTCAGTTTCCATTACTGAAATGGCAAAACCTCCACCGTTATCACAGTGCTATGAAATCCCATGTAAACTACACTTTTAGCCATAAAAGCAGACATGTACATGTATACATCTGGACATAAATCAGTCAGCATGATATTGTAATGGTCAAATTGTTGCACTTTAGATTTTGTTCTTATGCAAATATAAAGAAATCATCACAGATGTTATATTTATAGTAGTATGAATTCTGTATGTATGTTGGTGTGCATGTGTGTGTGTGTCTTGAGTTACATATATATGTGGTGTATAAGGTTTTTGTGGCAATGACCCACATATCAACTGTGAACCAAAAAGTTAAAAAAAAACTTGTTGCTACTTATTAATTAATTGATGATTACTCAATTTTATGAATAAATTGATGAAATGAAATAATAAGACAACCTGCAGAAATAAATGAGTATGCATCAAAGAGGCACAAGCAAACAAGCCCCCCCCCAACAAAAAATCCACAACAACAACAACATAAAGAAATTCAGAACAATGCCTTAAATTTATTTTGTTCAACCAAAATGTAATCACAAACTGACAAACTGAACTGTGATATACGGATTAATTGAGCTAGGATTAAACTAGGAATAACAAGGAATAGTATTGGTCAATCAGACAAAACTTTTATCCATTTTCATACAGTATAATATTGCCACATGAAGCATCAGAAATAATATCAAACCTACAAAGGTTGTTTAAAATGACATACTAAATTTCTAAATGATTAAGCAAGCAGACATATTTCCTGTTGTGCAAAATATGAGGATCCACAACATACTATTTCTTACCAATTTTAATAAAAGACAAGGCGACAGCCGATTGTGTCTCGCCCACCGTGACTAATAACACAAAGGTTTTCCAAGTACATCCCAACCAAGTGTTGGTGTCATGAGGGAGTCTGAACGTAAACTTCATCGTTTGACCTAAAAAGTTTTTGACCTTACCATGTGACTCGACGGCAACATAACATGATTGTATCCAAGTGCATCTATCACACAAGTTGGTTGCCATTTGCAGCACCATGTGCCAAGATATGGTCATAAGAGAGTCATACAGGCAAAACTTAATATATGACTTAAATGACCTTTGACCTTACATGTGAACTCAATGGCACATAATATGATAGGCGCCCAAGTGCATCTATGACCCAAGTTTGGTTGAAAGGAGAGCACAGGTTGTAAGTTATTTGTGTTATGAGAGTCTTGCACCTAAACTTTAACATTATGAAAGAGAACTTTGCATTACTCTATTAAACATATACCCAAATGACCTTTGACCTCACCATGCTGACCTCCAAAAGCACTATAACATAGACGTACCCTCTGCGCATCTACCACCTGAGTTAGGTTCCATATGCAGCAACGGTTGCCAAGTTATGTCTCATAGAAGAGTCCTACACTAAACTTTCATTTGTTTTCGTTTGTATGTAATTTTTAGTGTATGAGATGATACAGGTTTAGTACATGTATAGCTCTTATAAACACAATATAAGAGAAAAATTCCTTTTTTCACCATATACCAAAACATACAACACCTTTAATTTCGAATCTGGGCCAGTGTAGTGTGATAAATAAAAATCACGGTTATTACTTGCCCGAGAAACTGAGTAAAAAAAAGTATGTTGAAATGACAACAATTGAGCATCAATTTCAGGGTTGACAACTGTATGACAAAGAAAAAAGGAAAAGATGTCTCTGTGTTTTTGTGTTCAGTAATCCAAAAAAAAATAGTATGTTGGTTTGCATAGCCATCATAATGACATAGGGACAAATTGGCGGTGAAATATAGCTCTCTCTTTTAGCGTGCACGGTAGGCTGTTGAAGGTAAATTATGGAAGAATAAACATTGCCTTGAGCTATGCGCTTTGTAATACTGCCTATCCTACTGCTCTGATATTCACAGACTACAAATTTCTGTGTCAAATTTTTAATGGAAAGGGGAGACACAACGACATTCAGTGCTACAACATGTCTTAAGAGAGATTGTTACTTACTGGGATTGAGGGAGAAGTGATAAACATCAAACTGGTTCAGATGTATGTGGGTACAATAGCCCAAACCATAACTTAGTGCAATTGCAGACTCTCCTATTGGTAGAAAGCAGCCAGCCGCGATGCAATCACCTGGTTCCGCCATTGTCCACAATATTTCTGAAGCCAGAATGATGTCAGCATATTGGTATCTACTACACTGATGTCAATGAAGATATGAATTGTTGAAATGAGAATCTGTTTACTCTGAAATCTTATTAAATTGGAGAGGAGCCACAACTAACAGGCATAAGTTAAGAATAAACATTGAATTGGAGTATTGTGAGAATTATGGTACATAGGTGACAAAAAGAGCTAAATAAGGTCTACGTGTGATACTCACGCCCTCATCAAGGCTATAAATTTATTAATTTGTCTAAATTTTTCGATCATTGCAATGTTTTATGTAGGGGATAACTGCCACAAACAGTATAGGGGGAGGAGCTTATCAATTCAAACAGTGCATACACTACCACGGTGCGGCTAACACACGTCTACAGTGGCATTGCATTAGTCACGCTATGGTCAGCTTCCCTGCCATGTGCAACGTGCCAATCGGCATTGGTTGGCATTTTCTTAACTTAGCCTGTTAGTTTGATGCTCCTTCTCCCTTTAAGTCGCAGAATCCGGCACAAATACTGTGAATACACATTAAACCCATAAGAGTTTTGATATCCTTAGGCATTTTAAGATTAAACCCATTATTGAAGACAATTTGAGTTTGCTTTTAACACATTTCCACAAACCCATGATGAGATACCTTGTGTCATATCTGTCAGTGGGTCGGGCGTTATCAAAGGAAAGGGATGCTACACAGATTTTGAATTTCTCCTTTGTGGAGTTTAGAGTTTAATTTTAAGTTACTTACTTCCAATGGTGTATATCATCTGTTGTCTGCAGAAGCGCCCTAGCATAGTGTTCCCACAGAAGGGCCTTAACGTACAGTTTCTCTAATTTGTGAGAAAATATTGCCCTTATTTGATATTTGTACATCACAGAAATGAAGGATCTAAACATATCACACTAACCTTGATTTCATGTGAAAAAGCAATGGTTTTTCAAGCCCTAGTGTCGAAAATCCCATAGAAAACCAGTAGATAACCAGTAGGACGTTTACTGGTTCTACTGCGTTTTCAGGAAACCATAGAGTACGTTACTCTCGTTTGAGGTAGAAATCTGTGAAGTGGGGACCAGTAGAAACCATTAGAAAACATAAGTCTATGGTTTAAAGACCAATAGAAACAATAAAATACCAGTAGGATCTAATGTTTGAACATAGCGTAAAAAATATCAAGTCAAAACGTTAAGAACCTTTATAATCAGTAGAGGATATGGTTTGATGACCAGAAGAACCAATAGAAACGCAAGTAGGAATGTGCTTTGAACAGATGTAAGTCAACAGTAAAAACCAGTACAGGTTTAATGGTTTTCAAAACCAGTTGAAATCTTAGTGGATATAATGGTTGAAGGGGCTGTAAACAATACTAGTCACACCAGTGCGAAACTTTAATATATCATCACAGAGTCTATAGTTTTAGGTCAGTAAATATGAATCAAACCAGAATAAGGATCTATGATTGTGAATCCTATGGGCGTAAAGATTACTACATCAAACCAGTAGAAACCAGATAGGACTATGTTGACTGGAAATTATATTTATAATTTAAATTTTCAGATTTGTATCATTAAATCATACTCCATGTAATTACCCTTCTTTTTGACTCTCCAGTATTAACAATCTCTGCAGTATAATAGACAATCTTCGCGTAAAGAGATGTACAGTACACGTTGTTATGATAAAAACATGGTAATTGTCGGCGTCATGGAATATTCGATGGCACATTGCTAAACGACGTATTAAAATCATATTTCTCTCATTATTATGGCTTGTTTTTATGAGATTAAGTAATGTTTGCAGTTAAATAGTAATTTTAGCAGCTGTAATTGCTTGAAAATGGGCCTTATTTTAGTCAATGTTAGTTAAGGGAAATACAACAATAAAGGAGATTATACATTTTCATAATAAAGTTAACCACTATTTTTCTGTATCGATAAAATGTCGATATATAAGGAATCGTATAAGTTGTTGTTATAGTAGGTATGGTATACGGTTTAGGAACTTAGTTAGGAAATAGTGTAAGTATGAGTATTGCATTAGTGCTGTTAGGTATGTCATAGATCGATCATGTTTGAATTTATATAAGCCAAATAAAATAAACAAAACTGTTTCTTCTCGATCGATTCAATGTAGATTTCTATGCGTTGTCTAATGGTCTTCTACTGGTTTCTACTGGTTCAAACGAAATTCTACTGTC
>JZLH01S0395718.1:475-12450 GCA_001188425.1 Eucidaris tribuloides | reverse complement strand
GGAATAAACACAGATTCCGTAATTCCATTGATTTACTACTTTCACGTTTGCTCAAATTCCTCATTAGATTCCCTGGGGCCCGTTTACTGTCTGGCAATAGTTGTCAGGAACGTTAATATAAGTAAACTTAACACAATATTTCTACTGTATGATAATCCCTCTATTCTGAGGGATTCATAAAATGTTATCGGATGGAAAATGATTAAGATGAAAGCAACAACGAAGCCCTAAAGTTTATTGACACCCATACACTAAAAATTGTGGTTTACATAATAAAATCCTGCATGACGCGTACACACACACGCGCACATATGCACAAACACACACACACACATACACACATACACACGCATACACATAAGTATTATTAATATACAATACAACATGCCTGTCTTTTCGAATAAAAAAACTAAAACTTTTCGAGAAATAAAATCGCACACATTGCAATCGTAATGTAAATATTAAATACAATTGAGCGCATGCCTCGGTGGAAAATCTAAATCGTATTCACCCCGGAAGTAATATTACTCACACTAAAGTACAACCCGGAAGTTCTAGTCACACAGCACCTGCATGGTATGGAATGGTATGCGGAACACTGAATGTTTGATTTTAAAACGAAATATTCACACGATCTCATAGCAACTCTATATTTTACATATTTGATATATACACATTATATTGTATATAAAATTACTTTGTACTGCAATATATCACTTTTATAAATTTGACTTTTATAACAATACTGATTGCATTGCTGCAAGAGAAACTTCATACGCAATTAAATCTATGCCACAAATCAATAATATATGAATAATCTCTCTTTGATATCAACTGAACAATAGGGTCCACAGGCGAGGCAGAGTTGCGTACCGCTCTCTCCGACTCGGGAGATAAATAAATGGACTCGATTATCTAATTATAAGACTTCTATTCCGCAATTGTGCTGGAAAAATACACAAGGAATTCTTTGGTTAAAGATAGAATAAGGGATTTGCACGTCAGAAAATGGTAAAATTAATGAAATCAGCTCAAATCGTTCACAATGTGAAGATTAGTATAAATAAACACCTATCATAGAACTTATGGGTAGAATACGTAGTTTTGGTGAAAGTCTGGACAATTAAACTTCAAAATTTACACTGACGATGACGTGCACGGGCCGTTCCAAAATTGTCCGATCAGCCGTTAGCCGAAGGTCGCGCGGAGTTTAGCCGTTTAACCCATCAGTGTGCTCCGCTGGTCTTGCGACGGTACACATAACCGCGATGCGCAATTTGAGCAAAATTTAAACTCGCGGAAAGAACAATATTCTGGTAACATGTCGTTATTAGTTTTTCTCATAAAGCAACAAATTCATGAAGTATGGATCTCAAACTTTCAACACACCATTTGTAAGTACTAAACTACCGTTTGGTATTGATAATGAAGGGAAGTAATGGACTTGCAAATCCCAGACACAATCTTTAAATCACGCTTTTATACTGTGAACCTTTGAAAAACTGACAAATCGTAAGGTCTTGTAAAGGTTTTCACACCAATATGGTTCTATTTACGAATCACCCACACACCCACGGTACAATAATTGCATTGCCCATCTACCCAAATGCGGTTGTGTGGCACTGAACAAAATATGTACAGAACATACCCATTGAAAGAGACATTTAAATGAAAGCAGACTTTGCAATGTCCATTACACAAATATCAAAGTGTTATTTTCAGAAACGTTTGAGTCGTTCCATTGTGTATTACATGTAACTAAATTACTGTCGAAAGCAAAATAAAACAATTTGCCAGGTGGGTTTATGCGCTATCAACTGAGTAAAACGATTGAGCGTTTGCATTACCGAATATCAGAATGTATATATTCTAATAATAATGAAACAGTTTTGTATAGCGCATAATACATAGGCAAAATAGCATGTCTCTAAGCGCTTTTTACAAAAGGAGTGGAGATGATGCACTGGGTTCGGGATTATTTACAACATGTTAAATAAGTGTATTTTCAAACTATTTCTGAACTGTTCGTATGTTTGTATATTCCTAAGATGTTCCGGTATATTATTCATGAAACAGCAGCTGCATATGAAAATGATCTTTCCCCATATGATTTTGTCACAGTATGTGGAACCTGAAATAATGACTTTTTACTTGAACGAAGCATTCTTTCTGGTTTATATGGTGTTAACAATTTGATGAGATACAATGGAGCAAACTGGTGAAAACATTGGTAGGCTAATAAAAGTACTTTATAGTGTATACGGGATTGGATGGGTAGCCAATGTAAGTTTTTTAAGACTGGGGAAAATGGTTCATGTTTCTTTGTTTGTGTTACGAGTCGCGCTGCTGAATTTTGAATGAGCTGTAATCTATGAATTTGTCGAGACGGAAGACCAAAAAGCAAACTATTACAAAAATAAAAATGGCACATAACAAAAGCATGAATTAGGCGCTCAGTAGTTGTCTTGTCCAAAAAAGTGCGAATTTTACATATTTTATGTAGTCCGATTGATTCTGAGCGACATTTTTGTGAAATAAAATTTTCAAACGTGAATTTATCATCAAAAGTAACCCCTAAAGTTTTACATGTTCTGGTTGCATGAACAAGAGTGCCATCTAAATCTAGTGTCAGTGTTGGGTTAATTATTCTGTAGCGAGAAGAAACATGAAGAAATTCAGTCTTTGTATTGTAGTCCTCTATAAAATAGCTTAAACTTGATCTGCTTTGAAATGGAAAATCGGTGTCACCGTACTTTGTTTCATACTTTCGTCATACATGTATTTCAATTGTTTCAGCTCTTAAGAGACACGTAACGAGACACGTAACGGGACAGTTTTTGATAAATATTGTGCAATGAATGGCAGGAAAAATACGACAGGTGGGTTCAAAAGAGAGAGAGAAAAAGAATGGCGGCCCGGGATAACCGGACAAACTACTTTACTTCTTGCAACCTTGACCGCAGGATGCAGCACGTGGTTATAGTCAAACTTGTCTTAGCGGCCACCTCTCTTTAACAACCAACCTGCCTACAGCGTACACAGAAATGATTCCCCTAATCTAAAGACATATTATGAGTTTATAAACCTGTCGAACCACATGTCTACGAAGACAACATTTTGTTTCCCTTGGGTGGCTGATATATAGATTTGAGTAAACGCGGGGCAATTTGATAACACCCAATTAGTGTAAACTCAAATCAATTCTTGCTTTTGTAAGTTATTTTGTTTCAAGATTTTATAATATTAGGTAACAAATATTGTTTTTCAAGTCAATGTGTTAGCAAACACTGGATTTATGTTTCCTATACTCTATACTTATTTTTACATGAGTTTGTACAATTAGAATGTCAACCTTCTTTTTTGTTCGTCATTTACGATCATGGAGTAGGACATCGCCGAGCATACGTATTAGGTTATCCTTGGAACATAATTATGATGACGATGGTGTTATTATTATTATCAACATAAATATTATACCGTGCTTATCACATACTGTGTTTTCTGCGTGATAGCGGTAGGAATACATTACTGACAATTTATTGCCGCATGATAACTTGGTGAAAAGTGTTCAGCGCATGCTATACACCGTAAAAAGTGTGTTTGGAAAGTGATAGCACAGATATGTACAGAAAATGTTGTTAGATAATTGACACTTACTCTTTAGAAATTGGACACCGATGCTTAGTGATTTGACACAATACGTTTAGCCTCTGAACATGTTTACAAAGACTGAGTGACAGCAGGAATGTGTTTAAAAAAGTGTTTACTCGCTAAATACAGTTTTCACAGTGTACCAGATGCAAACAGTCAATATGTATACGATAAAGTTGGGCGTTTTAAGTACAAAACTCTACAGGAATCTTCAATTCTGCACTGCATCATAGCTGGCGACTCCGTTGACAGTGGTGTGGCGTAATTTAACAAATATCACATTGAAATGTTAGCTCTTTTACACAAAACAATCATTGTAAGATGGCCATAACTCCTTCCATTAAACTAAATTCAAAGCCCAGTATGACAGACAGATTCCACACGGTAATCAATTGCAATTAAAATGGTGTAATCATGCATATTAGGTGTATGTATCTGTTTGGTTTATGTATGTACGTCTGGACAATAGCAACACCTGCACTTATCGGGTTTTACCTGTATTGGTCACATGTTGTTGTGATCTGTGTAATCGTCTGGATGACAGAGATCGGCCCGAACGAAGGAAAGGATCCATCATTTCCGGTTCGATCTAGAGGGAACAGGTGTTTTTAGTTTTTTCATTCATTTTCACATGTTTGCGTGTTTACGTATGTATACATGTATATCTGTGGGTATAATACATCGTATTTACGTTAATCATTGGAGTATTGTATAGTTGGGTGTATCTGAATACGATTATTTCACCTGTCCGTGATGAAATGTCATAACAACTAACAAGCAATAATTTACAGGTATACATACATACATAGGTTGAAGGTACGCCTGTTCTACTGATGGTTATAACTTGATTTGGCAACTCTGACAATCACAGACATATATGATCATCTTATCTATCTTTATTAAATCGTGTAAATACAGAAAGTTACATCGTGGCTAGTAGTAACATCCTAGAGGGTTTTTTTTTTCATTTCAAATGAATTTGTTTTTTAATCAATTTACGTAATCATTGGGTGTGCATAGATAACGAGAGTTGGAATATTTATATTTGCAAACTGCAAATATCCTTCATTCGTTTTGTAAATTAGAATGGTTCATATTATACTGTAGAACAAATTTAGGATTCTCTTCTTCCCCTCTACAGTTTTCTTGTTTTTGTTTGTTTTCTTTCATTCTTCCTTTCTTAATTTATTAATTAATGTGTTGTAAGTGTATCACTCTACTAATTGCATGGGGTTTGATAGACGACTATTAGTCGTGACGCAAGGTCATTATTGATGGTTTTAATGGATGTTGTTCCAAAGTGTTTGCACTCTGATATTGAGATCGGGAGGCTATTTGGGAAGAGTTATGTAATCAGCAGAAGGGACAGAGTTTCAAAAAATATCCGTTGTAGTTTTTGAAGTCTTATTTTTCTTAATCAAGAAAGTCATCAAGCACTTAGTTCTTTGATAGAGTATTCACATAGTGATGTTCTGTTCCACACTGTGAATTGATGATGATGATTGATGACGACGCGGGAGTCCCAAAGTCTAAGTAAGTAAGTAATGTTAAAACGCTCGAATTCAACATTGTGAAGAGATTTCACACTGTGATCGCAATGTATTCACACTGTGAGACACTGTGTTCCTTCCAGCAGGGACAGATTGTGAAATCGCCTTCAGCAAACAATTCCATAACCTGATAAATTCAGTTTTTCGCATTTTGAGTCAAATTTTAGCACGTATGCCACTTTTTTGTTCACCCGAGACTGAATATTACTATGTGTTGTGTACACGTATGTCACTATTTTGTTCACTAAGCTCAGACTCAGCATGGTAGGTGTTGCGTACACGACCTAACCCTAATTCTCTAAACATTATAAAGCAAAACAAAATGGACATTTCTAATTATATATCACTGTTGAAAGACACACAAATTGTACACGATTGCTTCTGTACTTGAATTAATGCCCGTCTTGTGTTACACCGAAAGAAACCTGTCTGCAGCAAGACAGAATGGTTTGATAAACTGAACCAACTGGTATCCTCCTTTCCACATCGGTGTTGTCTATATAACCAAGCTGAACATGCCTAGACCATTGATTGTTCTCATGATCAACATAATGTCGTGAAAATATGTAGGAATTGCTTTCTTTCAACCTTCTACCAGTGATTTACGAAAACTAACCTACCGGAATGTAGAAAAAATCATTCAAATAACTTTACTGTCAGTGAAATTGTTTCAGTCTATTAATGAAAAGATCTACCATGTCTGCGGCCTATTTCGGGATAAGTAACCAATGTTTCGTATCTTTGAACCTAACTTTGACAAATTTACTTTTTTCGCTGGAATAGCGACGTGACCAAGCCTCGAATTTTTAAGTTAATGGCGAACTACTCTCGTCCGACATAACCGTAAAATTTAACCTAAACATACGTGTAATCATTATAGATTAATTATGGTGTAATAGAATGTGTTGCACCATGTCATGATTTGTTTGATGAATTGGTTTTAATGTAGCCTTTTTCACATCTCTGTCACCTTGTTGTTAAACAAACTGGTGAAACGTTACTGATACCAATCGGGTTCTTTAGTCCCTGTATTGCTGTTCGTCGTGGCAGCGTCATACGTGATCACTCTTCTCGCGGTTATCGTCAACACTATCTAGTAACGGTGACGGTGGATGCGAGGAGTGATAGGAGCGAGGACATGACGGCTGATGATGCTGCATGTGAGGAAGATGTCCATGGTGATGATGATGCGGATGACTGGCTCTGGATGGGGAGGTCAGTGTCTGCGGACGTTGCGGATGTTGCGGATGCTGCGGATTTTGGGATGCTGTCGGAGTCAACTGCCGCGGATGGCGGCATTCCCCTGATGGCGGCGTAAATTGCCGCGAATGGCGGCATTCCCCTGTTGGTGGCGTCAACTGCCGCGAATGGCGGCCTTCTCCTGATGGCGGCGTCAATTGCCGCGCATGGCGGCCTTCCAGTGACGGTGGGGTTAACGGACGCGAGTGGCGGCCTTCTGATGATGGCGTTGTCTCGCATGGACGCTGCTCTGATTGTGGGGTGGATTGATGCGGCTGGTCTTGGTGCTGACTCGATGACGGGGTCTGTTGCCCCTGGTGTCGGTGGTGGGATGGGTGATGATGGACGTGTCTTTCGGAAGACGGCGAACGACGAAGAAGTAGTGGCGGACTTAGTCTTTGTGGACGCTGCAACGGACGATGTTCGGTAGGTGTCGTGCTGGTGGGAGTGGTTGTGTTATTGTTCGAGGTGGTACTGGTGGTAGGAGCTGTCGCATTGCCATTCTGGTCGGGATAGAGTGAGGAGTAATGGGGAGGTGGGATGAGAGTCGGATGATGAGCCCGCCACGCCCACTGAGCCCCGTGATTGACACCGTTGGTATTTCCCATCACCGGATGAGGATAACCAGGTACAGGATAAAGGATGGAGTGTCTGTGTGAAAGAAAACAAAGTGAATTACATGGATGATAAAATGATATCCTACTTACTTACTACTACACACACACACACACACACACACACACACACACACACACACACACACACACACACACACACACACACACACACACACACACACAACACACACACACACACACACACACACACACACACACACACACACACACACACATAAATTACATAAATGTATTTCAATGAGAAATCGTGTGGACTTTACCCTGTCTCCCGCTCTTACAAAAAAGAAATATATTATTGCTAATTGTATTGATAATATAAATCAATGAAATAATGGAAATGCCAGTACTGTTTCCTGCTTCTTTCATTGAAAGCATTGTTATTTTCGCAGATTTTAAGTAACAAAAACACAGATATGATTGGGTACAAGTTCACTCATCTGGTCAGAATCTGTAGAACGGTTGGCGAAAATCACTCACGCGACAACACACGTGGGCAATGTTCAAACACGTGTCGGCATTTAATCATTGATGGTGAAAGGCAGTAATTCGATCATTCTCACAAATGAATTGGCTACACGAAGTATACCACTATTAACATGCTCGGTAATTAATTTGATCCACATAGGTTAATAAAAAAAAACGCCAAAAATATGCAGTAAATGCGCGGAAGGATGATACAATCTCAGTCCCCAATACTGTTACTATGTACTGTTATAGGAAAGGGGCTTTTAAAAATGTCCTTTGGTTGTCACACAGGGTGAGAGCACCTATCAAGGCTATTTAAGGAACCATTTCTCAAAAGTTTACTTAGAACTCTAAATAATTAGGTTAAGTTGGAACTTATTGGGGTTCATGTAAATAAAAAGAATCCCCTTTCCCAATTAAGGGTCGGGAAGAATGCAATTCTTCTTATCAGAGTGTGCCTGTACAGCATACAGTCATGTACGAGCGTTGACATACATGTTTTCAGACAACTGTACATGTACATCTTTAAAGCGCTAATGTGTTTGACATTGCGGGGTTTTTTTTACGCCCGTATAATCATTTTCCGTGAAAAGGAAATTTAACATTTTTGATTATAGCAAAGCACAAACTATAATTGCTTGCAAACATCTTACCTTCTTTCAGCAATTTCAATTTTTTTTTCAATTCCTATGATTGTCCATATCAAATATGGTTATTTACAAATATGCTCATTGAATGTCAGCATTTTGTAAGTGCTTAAAAGAAATCTACTTGATTAACTGTACGCACACATTTACTCTACAAAATATGGCCTGTGTTTATCCTTCCCATTTCAATTTACTTGTCAGTTTAAATCTTGCTAGTAAATAAGTTTATTCTAATATTATATTTAGATACTTTTATGGTGCCGAGGTTTAACTTGTTTATTACCGCACATCAGTAATTCGATGTTTGACCATTGTTTTCTGTCAGAAATAAATTACGAGGCGGAGACTTGGGCAATGACTAAAAATATGGGGCAGAAGCTCATAGCAACACAAGGAAGCATGGTAACGTGTATGCTGGAATTTCAAAAAGGGACAGAAAAACCAACAAATATATCGGGAAGGCAAAGCACACCACGGTTCAAGGTGTCATCCATCAAATTAAATAAGAGGAGATAGTCTAGGCACATTGCATGATCAAATGACAACGGATGGACAAAAAATGTTACTGAATGACAACCACGGACAAAAACAAGAAGTCATAGAGGGCAGAAAACGCGTCGCAGGGATGAAGTTATGAAATTTGCTGGTGTTACTTGATTGAGAGCAGTAGGCCTATAGGACAGAGGAAACCGGCAGCAGCTAAGGAAGGACAGCTTTCGCCCTATAGCGGGCTGACAAGAATGATGATGATGATGATGATGATGATGATGATGATGATGATGATGATAATGATGATGATGATGATGATGGTGATGATGATGATGCTGATAATGATGATGATGCTGCTGCAACCATTTTACTGACACTTCTCAAGATCTTCCTGAACATTTGAACATCTTTTTTCAACTCTAGTCAAACTTTTAGCAAGCAAATTTTGCACGACCCTTTACACTGTTCATTTTCTCCGCCAAAACCTTCAATTTTACAAAAATAAGAATAACATTACCGTTAAAGAACATAAATTTCTGACATATCTCCAAGTATCTTTTTCAATACTTCTGTTTTTCCTGACCTGCTGTTACACTACTTCAGTTACTCAACCTGTATTTTTTATCTCTAGGCCTAGTTGTCTTTTTTAAATAAAACGGTAGCTGCACAATCAGAACGGTCTCTTGTGTTTTACAAAACACTACAAAGGCAGAAATTATGTAAAGAAAATTGCTATATACAATAAAACCTATATAAAAGGCGTCTGTCTCAATTGTTGTTTTTCAGACTCGTTAATATTTGTTCTGTAGCAATCTGGTAGGGGGAACAGAGCACGCATTGCATGCCTTGCTGAACATTGGCAGTGCCATGACAGAGGAACGCACTGGAGACACTAAAGCGGCCTCTTTCTTTACTGTAATTTGAACATCGTGGTAAGGGGCCCTCTCAATACGAGAGCGTCTTGATGATCTTGAAGATAAGTGTCGACTGTCGTCAAATTTGTGGTGAAGTCATGGTAATTAACATAATTGTCAGTGCCCCTACTGCAATTTTCCACTTTCAATTCAAATCAGTAATGGAGTATACGTTTTGAGTATCTATAGGCCTTCGTTCACACAAGTTCGTGCGTGACGATGTTAAACCAGTCCTACAGGCTACCAAAATAAGGGGAACGTTGATGACGTTGCAGTGAGGTTGCAGGCATATAATTGCAAATTTGAAGTCGAAAAAAGCCTTTAACATTGTATAATAATGAAGCTCCTTATAAAAATGGTAAATAACTATAAAAAGTATGGAACGCTATGTTGATTATCTTTTGCCAAAAAAAAAATGTTGTACTGCTGGACTGGAACGCTATATATCAAGCGGTTTACCTGAATATCACTTATGTTGATCAGTAAATCCCGTTGAAATTAGATTTACTGTATAATTAGGAACACAACTGGGTTAATTTTCTAATTTAAATTTTTGTTAAGACTCAGTTACTTAACTAAATGTAACATTTTTCATGCAATCTTTTAAATGTATATTCCGACTTAATCGTTAAGGTACTTCTACAGGTACGTGATATTATGTATTTTGTTCTTAACACATGTTATTCATTCATATAATATCTTGATTCAGAATGTATTACTAAGTATTTAGCATTGATATTTTAAATGTATTTTATGCAAATTCATTATGTATTTGACCGTTACTTATTACTTTATTATTTGTTTTTCATGACTTAATTACGTATTCCGAATTAGTGTCATTATCATTATATTTACGACTTTAGTTTGTACACAAAATGATGATTTGTTTTTATATAGTACTTTTACTTCAGATTTGTTTATGCTTCTTAAGGGCCTCTTCAGCATGTGGATTTCTGTAGAAGATTGTCAAAGACGGTGTACTCTGCTGTTTCCAACTACTCTCTTCTGTACTAAAGTGACATTTTCAGAATACCATCTGTTCATAGAAAGTTTGAAAACAGTCAATCTAACATTGTGTTGTTTTGCAAGTACTCAATCTTATATTTTACGAGTTAAGTCATCCCCACGTAAAATATGATGTGACTTATTCCACGGAGTGCATTTGATACGGCTACAAGGAACTTAACTATTGATAGTAATTAATTTAATATGATATTCCTTCATCATTGCAAAGGAAATGTCCTATATTATTTTGGCGGTATGATGAATGTTATGAATATATGGCTCTTACGTAAGTTCTTCCTTCATTTCACAGAATATCACATTAATTTTCCATAAAAAATTCGGGAGCAACTCTGTTGTTGTTTTGTTGCATGTTTCCTACACACAAGTAGGCATAGAAGGCCATTTTATTATAGCCGAAGGCTGTTCCACAATGACGTAGATAAAAGTGACCTCACGTACTCTCTCACTATCCCATAGGCGTTAGTATTTGCACCCTTTACACGCCCTGGTATTGCACCTGCGCTGCAGCCGGGTCATCAAATATGTTTCGATTCTTAATAGCCAGTCTTTGTGAAAATCTCACACACCAGCCCAGATTACCAATTTACTGGCACAGATATGAAAATATAAGTTCTTATTCTTACCTTTACGTGTGTCACTATTGCTGCAATTTTGAAATGCGATCGCGCAAACTGTTTGGTAGGCCTACATATTGCGTGAAATAATATGGCGCCGCGTGTATCGCTGTCAATACTGTATGGATATTGTGAACGAATCAAAGTAACAGATTGGCCAAATCAGGAAGACCTGATTGGATAGCTCTACCTAGTTGTGATTAAATTTCTAGAACTGGAAAATGTTCCGGAAATTCATATCACAAATCGAATTTACGATATCGATGTATGAAAAGATATACAGACTTCTCAGTTTCTATTCTAGATATCAGAGGTACCTCACATCCTGTAAAGGTATTTGGAATAAAGAAAATATTTTGGAAGCTTCTCGCGACAGGGTATCAAAGTGCGATTAGGGGGCCTATAATTTGTATGTTCATCAGTGGCAGCGAAACACCTTTAAAACAAATGCATTACATCGATAGCAATTAATCGACAAGAAATAATCTTTGAAATCATTGGTCTTTATTTCAGAAATAACTACCATCCAATCTATTAATGTATATTGTAAAGTACCCTCCCTTCCCAAACGTATTGCAACATACACTATAATGCATACATTTTGAGTTTATAGGGGGTCTTTTTATAATGATGTCCTAGTGAAGTTACATTTGAAAAAAATAACAAATTATTTGAAATGAAGTCAATGAATATTCTTTCCCCTTTCTTTTCCAAGGCGGAGAGATTATGCAATGCAGGCACA
>JZLH01S0395717.1:0-35157 GCA_001188425.1 Eucidaris tribuloides | reverse complement strand
ATTATGAGCAGGAGTGTAGTTAAAAGTAAAGGAAATAATTTTCATTTATTACGTGCATGCCTATGGATAAAAGAAAGTGTGTGTGTGTGTGTGTGTGTGTGTGTGTGTGTGTGTGTGTGTGTGTGTGTGTGTGTGTGTGTGTGTGTGTGTGTGTGTGTGTGTGTGTGTGTGTGTGTGTGTGTGTGTGTGTGTGTGTGTGTGTGTGTGTGTGTGTGTGTGTGTGTGTGTGTGTGTGTGTGTGTGTGTGTGTGTGTGTGTGTGTGTGTGTGTGTGTGTGTGTGTGTGTGTGTGTGTGTGTGTGTGTGTGTGTGTGTGTGTGTGTGTGTGTGTGTGTTGGGGTGTGAATGTGAGTTTTTGGTGAGGGCGTGCTTGTTTGTGTCGTTTTGCGTTTGTATCAAACAATAACACCAAAGAAATTACTGTTTAATGAGAACGGCTGTTTTCATGGTATAACATTGACTAGAGTCGATTAGAGTGAATCTATACTTAAAATGATAGGCTAACATTGTGGAGCTTCAATTTAAAAAAATTGTCAAACGTTCGTCTGAAAAAAATAGGTAAGAATCCTCCATATAAATAAACTTCGAACAATCATAACTCTTTAACTGTACAACCAAATGTTCTCAAACTTTCACCATGTTCCCTCTTTAAGTGTTCTCTGTTCTCCAAATTCAGAAAGATGTCCGAGTTTGATTCCCCTTTAAAATAACTACCGACGACTGGTAGTAATTTGATAGTATTGTTCGGGTTATGATTGATACATGTATCGCTAATCGCAATTGGATGCCTCAATGAATCATGTATTGTGCCAGTGATGAGGGGATAAGACTGTGCGGCTCCCAATTGCCAGTTTCATTCTTGTACGTCATCCTTTGAAAAAAAAGGACACTAAGCCGCACAAAGCTGCAACCCCCCCCCCCCCTGCATCGACTTCCATGGCTGTGTGGTATGTCTTCGGTTGATTCTCCTTGCATGATGAAATGAAATTACTAATAAATTTATAAAGATATGGCTCATCCTGCAATAGAGAACAGGACGAGTATCATTTCTCATGACGTAACATAATTATAGCAAAACGACTTGTACGTGCTAAATACGACAAAATATACAAACGTTTGACATGATTGGCACCCACAGGAGTTAGGTGATGATTCTACGTTTTTTTGTGTTTTTTTTATACAAAGTTACTTGTCTCCTTAAAGACAAAATTAAGATTGTGGAGCTTAAATTTAAACAATCGTTAAACTTTGATATCATTTTTAACTACATATAGTAGGGCTTAAATAGACAAATAATTGAGGCTGGAATATCGAAAAAAATGGTCAGTTATGTTGTCACTGGCAATGTATGTCTGGATAAAAATCACTTGTGACTTATTACTCTTGTGGATGGGAGAATATGTACAGGTATATCGGGTCAAACTGAGCACTCATAGATTTTCACCTTTTTAAAGCAATAAACAATAATTTTGAAGGACAATTTTTCTTCCATGACTTCATTTTTTAGACGTTATCAAAGACACTTCAGCATATGGAGGATTATGTAGCTCACATTTTTTTTTACTCTGGTCGTTATGAACCTGTGTCTTTCATCCCTTCTATAAAAACCGAGCAGCAATGTCTTTCAAACTCTTTCTGATTTTTTAGTGGGGGGGGGGGGGCAATAATTAAAGCACTGTGTTTTCCAGTTTAAAAAATCTGAGCACATGATTCCTATCTACTAGTGTCTTTGATACAGTCTAAAAATGAAGCACTGAAAAATTTTCAGTGTAAAACAATCATTAAGTGCTTTAAAAAAGTGAACAATCAATTGAGAGATCCATTCCAGCTTTTCTCCCATAGACCTGGCTGTGTTGCAGAATTTCCTATCGCCGCCGATACAAAATTAATGTGCCAATGTTATCTGCGACATATTGGTACTTAGTGACAGCAATAACTGTCCAACTTTTGTGTTCTAGGGTGTTTATTTGTCCATTTGCAAACACTGTCCAGTATGTCAGAATAGCAAAGTTCGAAAAAATTTTTAAAACAACCTGGGTCTTCCAGCAGTGTTATACAGCGGTGCCCAGAAAGAATACACGAGTATGACTGGATTCTTATATATCGGCAACAGTCTTATTTTTATTTGGTGTTGAGAAATTCTTTCCACCATAACATGATACAAGTCATATGATTTTAGTAAGGCGTTTTCTGATTCTAGGGCCATTTTTCGAGGCAATGCAATTATTCCCAATTTGGCCAATTTCACAGAAGGCGGCTATCGGAACGTCGAGATATTCTGGCGTCTCAGCTTGCCATAAGTCGGACAAACGCGCGATGACATACAATCCGGAGACAGCGATGACAAAGGCCTGCGGAATGCCCTCGCTTTCATAAGGAAGACGATGCGAGCTATGTCTCCATTGCCATCGTGGTTTGTCCGGTATGGCAAGCTGAGACGGCAGAATATCTCGGCGTTCCGATGACCGCCGCTGTTGAAAAATTGGCAAATTTGGGAAATTGCATTGCCTCCGAAAAATGGCCCTAGAATCAAAACGCCTCACTCAAAATCAATGATTTTGTATCATTTTTATTGGAAAAAGAATGTTCTAACCAACAAAATAAAAATTAATGACATTTTGCCGATAATAATGAAGAAATTAGCGATCATACTCGTAGCATTCTTTCTGGGCCACCCTGTATAGTGTCTTTAACGTCTCGGACACTAATTCACTTTGACCAAAATTATGAAATAGGAAATGAAAAGACTTACCATGAACTGTATACCGTCATACCCCAAAGCACAGTACATGTACACTTACATGAAATAAAGACAGTTATTGGGTTTGGTGGATATCTATGGTGAATTAAATGAAATAACAACAAATAGAAAAAGCTCTGTCTGTGACATTACGATATTACTTCTCATTACATGCAAACATAAATACATCGAAATGGTGTGTATGTCCTGCAATAAATACGAATAAATTGGCATAAACAAACTTGACATTAATAGCACTCGGTGGATTTTGGTGATAATTATGACGTAACTCATGCACCGTGTATGTTCCGTCTCGTTATTCGTAATAGATGGAAAGTTTAAAGGTAGGAAATCCCATTTGCACCCTTCCAGCGACACAACATATCATCACTTATGCCTTCAGGCTAAACATGCGGGACATGTCTGTGAAATCCGAAAATCAGTAATTAAGAAATGCACCAAATAATCAAGATCAATTATGCCTTCAGGCTAAATATGAGGGACATGTCTGTGAAATCCGAAAATCAATAATTAAGAAATGCACCAAATAATCAAGATCAATTATAAAAGTGTGTGTAATCTCTGTGTGAAACACACTAACCTAAGTCATTTCATTAGTATTATTGCAGTACGTATACATGTATCTATCTATTACTCTATGAATACTAATCTGCAAGGGTCCAATACATAATAATTCGTCATAGTCACGAATGGTATACAAATTTTTCCATTCATACGCAATGATAATTCCCATGCACTGTCAGTGTCTGAAAACAGACTAGTTAGTTTTAACTGGGTAAAAATGGTGTTCTTTAACCCCCTAAACTTTCCCCAATCAACGTCTCCGTGAAATACTTCTACGAAAAGTCTAAAATTAAAAAGTGAGTGGACCTACAGTAATTTGAAAGTGTCGCATAATTCTTTTGAAAAATAAATAGAAACAAAAGATATATATTAAAACCTCAAAAAGTGCAAGACCCTCACCAACAAGGAGCAAGTAATAATATGATCATTTGATTTTGTTAGATTATTAAGGCCTCAGTCACATTTTGACTGCGGACACCGTACGATAATTTTAGCTACGATGTATCGTACGATTCTATGGGCATTATCTACGAGCATCGTGCTATTTCTTGTACGGGCCCTTGAGTTCCAGCGGGTGCAGAGGCTGTACGGATATCGTACAGATATTGTACAGAGATCGTGCGATATCAGTGCAGTTGCCCTGCCGTCTCCTCAGCCTCTTCACAGATATCTTACAGATATCGTACAGAGGTCGTACGATGACCCCATGAGGTTGCAACCTCCGTACGATTTTTTTCCCGTCCACAAATAGCATTGGTCACATTTGGCCTACGATGACTTTACGGGCCCCGTAAACTCATCGTATCGTCCATATCGTACGATCTCCGTACGGTGAAAAGCTTTGACTGTACGATTTTCGTACGATTTCATGGACTCCCTAAGGGCACCGTAGCCTCTACGATTTTGTTTAGCGTGAAGGTTTGACAAATTTTTAAAATCGTAAGCCCGTAGCCCGTAATCTTATCGTAGATGGCATCGTACGATCGACGCAGGACATCATTGTACGACATCGGCTATTGTAGTGGGTACTCGAACACTAAAATGACACAATGGCTATACACATTCTCTGTGAACCCCCTGCAGGATATCGTGCGATTTCCTTACGATACGTACAATCTCTGTACGAAATCGAACGATCTGTGAAGAGGCCAAGGAGACTACAGGGCTATCGCGCGATGTCTGTACGTAATAGCTGTATCGATCTTCGTAGCAGTCTCAGCACCACGTCCCGAACTCAAAAGGCCTGTACAAGAAATCGCACGATGCTCATACATACGTCGTAGCCCGTCGCCATCAGCGATGCCCCAAAAATCGTACGATAAATCGTAGATAAAGTTATCGTACCGTGTACGCTGCAGTCAACTGTGACCCGATGCAGAGGCGTCGATCCGAATTCGCCCCCCCCCCCCACTGAAAATATTGGGGGGGGGGGAACGATATTGATTTGACCTCCCCCCCCCCCCAACTAATTTTGACAACTTGAACAATTCATAATATGCAATACAAGAAAAAGCATTCATTTGGAAAGCACTATAAAACCATTAAACTTAGCATAAAAATACCATAAAATCTACAAAATTATCAAATTCTCGGCGCGCTTAGCGCGCAAAATTCTGTATTGCAATTTGGCGCGCGGAGCGCGCCAAAAATTTGTGACATTTTTTCACTTTTGACCCCCCCCCCCAATCCAAAAAACGGATCGACGCCCCTGACCCGATGCTTTTACCGATATCGTTCGATGAATGTTCAATCAGCGCACAGCCCTGGTGCGATGTCCCTGCGTCGATCTTACAATATCATCTACGATAAATCTACGGGCTACGGGCTTACGATTTTTTTTTTAAATTTGTCAAATTTCACATTAAACAAAAATCGTAGAGGCTACGATTCCAGTGGGGAGCCCGTGAAATCGTACAGTCAAAACTTGTCACCGTAGGGAGATCGTATGAAATACAAGATACGATGAGTTTACGGGCTCCGTATAAATGTGACCTAGGCGTTAGGTATTAATTAGAGGGAATGCGCCGCGTAAGGATCTCTTTAACTACAGGGTGGTGGAAGAAGGTACAACATTTGTTAAAGGATCGCATTCATTACAGCACAGGATACGGTCTGTAATTTTCTCTTGAAGTATCAAACTTTCCGGTGACAAAAACCGCGCATTCCATGCAATGATGACATATCGTTGGGAAATATAACCGCGATATTGACTGCATGAGCAGATGCGAGACGCCTCCCCAACTAGAATAAATGTTTTAATAAGGATCGTATTTCAGGAATTTGATTTAAAAAATCATGGACAAACCTCAAGTGAAATAGGAAAATCGACGTCTCCCTCCATGCCTACTATAATTCTACGACAGTTACAGAAATATTTTTTTTTCAATTTGAATTTTTTTCATGTATAAACACATACAAATTATACAAAAAAGATACAATACATACAGAAAAAAATAATTGGTGCTGTCCTTTGTGCTTCTCATATGATACACATAAAACATAAGAATGATAACCAAAATAAAGTAAATTGACCATTTGCAAGTGGTTTCCAAAAAACGTAAATGAAAAAAAAAATTAAAACCTTCTCAAAAATTGCAAGACCCTTACCATTCCACAACCGAAATAATGTGATTATAACAAATTATTAAAGAATTAATTAAATGGCACGCCCCTGGGTTTTCTTTAATGACAAAGTGGTAGGAAAAAGATTGCCATTATAGAAATGATCACTTTCATTACCGCTGTGGATACGGTCTCTAATTTTCTCGCGAAGTATCAATTTTCCGGTGACAAAAACCGCGCATTCCATGCAATGATGACATATCGTTGGGCAATATAACCGTGATATTGACTGCATGACCAGATGCGAGACGCCTCCCCAAGTAGAATAAATGTTTTAATATGTATCGTATTTCAGGAATTTCATAAAAATCATGGAAAGACCTCCAGTAGAATAGGAAAAGCAGACTTTTCCATGCGGTCAATCTATCCACACGACAAAAACTGTCCCCTTGCATATCTGTCAAACATTTCATCTCAATAAAAGTAATAATGTATACATCTGGGTTATATTGTGATTTCATATTGTTCCTTAATTAACAGCTGTTCCCGGCTGATAGTGAAGAAATGATGACACATTTTGTCAATGGAAGCACCGGACCTTATCCGAACTGATACAAATTAAACTATTTCAATTTCGGAAGGTATAAAAAGACGGGTGCAAGGAGGTTAGAGGATTATACATCATTTCGTCATCGAATCCATATTTCGAAGTCGTCATCACATCATCCATCTAACTAGGATCGTAAGTATTCTGGTTTCATTTTTCTTCTCTCGTTTAGTTTCGTTTCTGTTATAATCACCACACTATTCCGTGGTTATCATTAGATATACAGATACACTATAGAAGAGGAAAAGGTAACATTTGAACTTTACATTTTATGAAGAAAATTGATGGATAAAATGAATTTCGACTGAGGTTTTGGTAATTTTTGACGTGATGTAGAGTGAATTTTATAATATCTACTCCTTAAGGAATATCCATAGACTAGGCGCAGTCATCTCGAAAAATTGAACTGGACACATTTTAGTAGAGTTATCTTATTTTGAAAATTATTTGAATTACGCTCTTACACTCCCAATCCCCCTAGACTATAGTTACCACTTCTGTCTTGTGTTTATCGAGTAACTTTCTTCAATAAATTCATATCTGGGTTCTGTTCATGCCACTTTCATTGATTCCATGGCTTTTCATCTGGCGACAATTGCTCCAAGGATTATTTTATACACTAACCCTAACCTCAACACTAACCCTAACCCTTAAGCCTATTCTGAACTGGAAAGCCCATGGCAACCCTAACCCTATAACTCTTTGTCTTCTGAGATATTTTCACCGAAGTAACTGTCGCCGGAGCAAATGTCGGGTCACCCTTTAATTCGTATTGTGGCGATATTACCGATTTAGTTGATATTTTAATTTTCATTGTTTATTCCGCTTCAAAGATGCTCAAGAATGACATTTCAAGAATATCTCAAAACTATTCCGATAGTGCAACAAAATGTTATATCGCTCAGCATAATTTCATAATAGTGATTTTGTAATTGAAACCAACCCCATACAAACAATGTAAGAATATTTCAAAAATAATAAGGGCTGGTAAAATGTCTTCGAAGAAAGGGTTTTATGGGATAAAGGATAATAATTTGATATTTCTTTTGGTGACCTACAGGCCGCCCCTTTCTTGCAATTTTTGTACAGTCAATGTTGAGAACCGTTATTTTTTTCTGGACAATTATCAGTATTACAGTTATTTTCTCTTTATACTCTCAATGAATTTGGAAAACTGACCAGGAAGTCAAAACATTGACAATGATTACCTACATATATAGTAATATATAGTACTGTATTCCTTCAATAATAATGGTCGAACGGAAGTCACTTCAGATGCGACTGTATTTATTTTCGTTTGTTGAATAAATTTGTTCTGTAATGAATTACACACAAGTTAAGAGTGACCAGAGTTAAAAAAAGAGAGTTACATAATCCTCTATGCCGTAAACTAAGTCTTTGAAAACGTCTCAAAATGAAGCGTGATGTTTATCCATGCAAACATTGCCAGTGGCAGCATAACTTGCCATTTCTTGTTGTTGTTGTTGTTGTTGTTCTTCTTCTTCTTCTTCTTCTTCTTCTTCTTCTTAATTCTTCTTATTCTTTTTCTTTTCTTCTTTTTTTCTTCTTTTCTTTCTTCTTCTTTCTTCTCTTCTTTTCTTCTTCTTCTTCTTTTTACTTCTCTTCTTCTTCATTTTCTTCCTCTCTCTTGCATCGTTCTTCTATCCCCTTTCTTCTGAAAAACTCATTTTTTAATTTCGCGTACTAAGAATTAAAAATAACGCTTTTCGATTAGGAAAGTTTCGTATATTTTTCCAACTTCTGACGGCCGTTTAATTTGGTTTCGTAGTGTTCATATACCTTTGCCTTATTGTCCTTTTTTACCTTGATCTTTTATCATAAAGTATTGTCACCGAATGCATGTTTTTCCTGTTCATTTTGCTCTCCCCAGAAGTTAGCCGATTATAATGGCTTCCAAGACGATTCTTGTGTGCCTCGCCGTAATGATGGTGGTTGCCTTGGCAACGGCCATGGCATTCGAAGATGACTTTGAAGACGATGGTTTCGACGTAGCCATGGAGGCCTTGTCAAAACGTGCCGATGTCGACATGGAATTCGACGATGACCTCGACTTCGAAATGGAGAAGAGGGGAAGAGGAAAGGGCCGATACTACCGTGAGTTGTGCTCGACAGAGACTACACTCGTGCGCGCGGGAACTCGAAAAATGTTTCGGTTCCCGGCAGAATGTAGTCTCTCGAGACGCCGTTTTACTGATGCTTTCTAAATAATTAGTAATAGAAATAAAGAATCCAATGTTTGTAAAATAAAAGATAGTGTATTTAATAACAAGATCATGAATTTTCATTCAAATTCATATTTTCAAAACCACGAAAACGCGTGTTTCAGCTCACGCGCCCATGCAGACTACGTTCTGCCTGGCACCCGGCGATTTCTTGTATGATTTACACGTTTTTCCTTTTAAAGACCGTGTTCGTGATTTACATACGCCGAATGAACTTATCGACCAAATACTAGTAAACTAATATCATTTGTAGTGTAGAGATTTACATAACTCTTCACCTCTCATAAAACCCTTGGGGCTGCATAGTCACGTTTCGCGAAAACAACCGCTGATAAATTCAAAGAGAATAACCAAAATAACGTCGATCGCTGAATTTGAATTTTATAAATCCGTTATACTAGCCTAACTACTAGACCTGATTCGTGTAACATCTTGTGAATAGTGAATACCTGCTGATCAAAGCTTACAAGGTCAAAAACTAACCTCACCCTAGTAAGAGAATTTTTAAAGCAATCCTTGCTGCCGGTTGGACTCTCCCAAACTTAAAATTAGTATTATTTGTCTGAAATTTAGGCTACCGTCACAAAATACAGCTTTAGCAAATGATTGATAGTTTATCTTTCCAGAACTTTACAACGTATGAATTCAAATTTTAAACACTGCAAAATCGAGTTGGTGTGCAAATGTTTTAATGTTTGAGATACTGTATTAATTCACTGCGTTCCATTCTGTCTCTTGAACATTTAAATTCAGTTATTTCCTTTGGGTGCAATATATATGTATATCTCATTTTTTGCGGGGGGGGGTATACTCTTTATTTATTTGTTATGTTTGTAAGTTACACTCAGAATTTCTCTTTCTTGTAGAAAGGTATAGATTGCAAGTTAGAGTTTTCATTAACTTGATTTATCTTTGAATTAAGTTCAAATCTTTCTCGTTATATTGCTATATTCATTTTTTTTTATTCATGTCCATTTAACCTTATTTTTTATTTAGTCATTAATTTATCTGTGAATTTATAGATGTATTTTGAATTATGTGACTATTCCAGTTATTTATTTTGTGTATTATCTATTTGCTCATTTTGTATATTTAATTGTACCGGGATTATGTATCAATCTGTTAATATATATTTATTCATTTATCTATCAATTTCATTTATTTCCAATCTATATAGAATGATTGGTTAATTGATTGATTGATGATTGATTGTTTGATTGATCGATCGATCGATAGGTAGATAGATAGATAGATAGATAGATGATAGATGGATAGATAGATTGATTCATTGACTAATTGATTCACTCTTTCGTTTGTCCATAAATTCATTCATTCATTTCTACCTTCATTCATTCATCCATTCATCGAGTCATTCATTCATTTTCGTCTCCATTTCTCTCCGTTTGTTCATTCAGGCTGCATCCACCCCGTTTCCGGTCTGCGTTGTGCCTGCGACAAGAAATACCGAAGGAAGAATCCCAAACACTACAGCGTCTGCGCCGGACAACCGCAAAATCTGTAGACTTCCATGGACACTGATGGATATATCCGAGATCCGAAAACAACCCTCTCCTCGAACAAGACACGTCGAACATTTACATTTTGAACTAACCAATCAACGGGAAGTATAATACATGATAGTCTCACTCGTAGACGAGTGTTCATTAGACTTTCTGAGACGTTACCGCTGAAGAAGGCACTGACACGATGTATTCGTTGTTTATTTTTCTGCTGTTGCTGCAATTTGTTGTCGTGGTTATTAACAACAGTTATACTTGTACGACAGTTATACCCAGTATACGCCGCATGTGTGCCTGGATCGCAGACTACAACATAGCGAATAGTGGCTTGACTAGATAGCAATGTAAACTAAGTACCACCAATACATTTACTAACGTTTACTCTGAAAACGAAAATCAGAAATGATGGTAGGAAACTTTATTTCTTTAAATGTTAGGTACAAGTCTAGAGTCCTTCTGGAAAGGACACGTTAGAGGGAACAAATTTAGAATAGAAATTCGAGACCGAAAAGGTATCAAATTCAACGCATTCCACTGCCGTCCAGTAAATGAAGAAACAAGTTTTATCCTTGGAAGGTGACATAGGTGTAGTAAGATACAGAAAAGGTCCAGTGGCCAGTAGTTGTAGGGTAAGAAACATAGTCATAGTCAGATATTCGGTGTTCGGATTGAGTTGACTAACTTAGCATAACGTCAAATTTTAGAACAGAAATGTAAATAGCCGTCAAACTCGCAAACGAGAAGCAATCAAATCCCGCCATTATTATTTTTGGGTATTAATGAGGGTTCAGACTCGTCTTAATATTGTAGGAAACTGTTTTTTTTTATTATTATTGACCTTCTCTAGTTTATACAATTTCAGTCTGCAATGTAACATTCCGTTTTCAATAAAGATGATATAAACATATTTCCTTTGTCAGATATTGTTTTCTTCTGATGTCAGCAATGATGTCATATTCTTATTCCGATCCTTGTTGAGGAGTGTATGTGTGTGTATGTTTACCTGAAAACGTATTATTTATTACTACGTTCAAAGGTCCTCTGCAATCTAAACACATGTTGACGGCCGCAAATCACCAAATCACTAAACATTTCGTGAAAATACGAATCGTTATTTTATCTTTTTTACCTCTAAAACAACATCCTTCAGATCATCTTTATTCTTATTCCGCATGTGACATCATCATCTTGTATTCTTGAGCTGATCAATATAGACAAAATTACATGTTCCTTTTCATTCAGTGTCATTATGTTTTCATGCAAATGTTTCTCTCTGACCGTAATAATTAAACTGACTCAGAGGCTGTCTGAGGGGGTTTGTGTGAAAATGTGACGTTATTATAGGCAGTGTACACTCTTAAAAATCCCGGGTCAGAATGACTCGGAAAAGAAATCCGTTGGGGGCACACCCGGAAAAGGGTCAATTTTAACCAAATTCCGTGTCAAGGTTGACCAAAATATGAGTCAAAACTGACTTGGATTTTGGTCAAACTTGACCCGGAATGTGGTTAAAATTGACCCTTTTCCGGGTGTGCCCTAACGGATCCTTTCTCCGAGTCAGACTGACCCGGAAGGCACATAACTTTGTCTACTGTTCAGCTGAAGTGTTACAAGATGATGGTGTCACATGCAGAAAATGAATGTGAAAAAAAAATGTTTACAAATTTATAATGCATATTTTCACAAAATATTGAGTGATTCGGTGATGTACAGACCAATAGACATCAACCGAAGTCAGCAGGCCTTCTGATTGCAGGGGACCTTTAAAGGGAATCATCAGCACTTCGTTAGGTCAGTATATCCTCATCTCGAAAAATACAGGTTTTGTAAATCGCTTTATAAGGCGCACTTGTGTCTATGGGTGTGTTTGTGTGTATATCTGTCTGTGTATATGTGTGTGTGTTTGTGTGTGTGTGTTTGTGTGTGTGTTTGTGTGTTTGTGTGTGTTTTTGTGTTTGTGTGTGTGCATGCATGCCGTTGCCTATCTATGCATGTTGTGATCAGTAACGTCGGTGGTTTACTTCAGAGTGAACGAAAATGGATTCAGTTTTATGAGAATTATTCTCCTATTTCCCCATTCTTATCCAGTCACCAAGTCATGGACCACCCCCCCCCCGAAAAATGCAATAATTGTAATGTAATACACCCATGCTCATAATTATGGAATATGTTGTTGATACTTAAGTTCTTTCTCCTATATCGTCCAAAATTTTTAAGACATGTGTTAATTTCACAAAAACGCAGTATGTGAAGTAATTTCTGGATTTCATGAGATGACTAAAATAAAAACTAGAATACGTTTGAGCGCAATAACAATTATTTATTTATTCTTTTAAAAATCCACAAAAAAATCATGAAAAGGTATTAAATTAAAGTAATTAAAGAAAAACAACCCCAAAACTGATAAATTTTGATCTAATGTCATTAATCACTAAATTAACATCAGAATTGTCTGTTACAAGTCTAATAACGCGCGTATCCACCACGTGTTTCAACAACAACAATAATACCGCCATTTATAAACGCAGGTTTTAGCGTCGAGTCACAAAAACTGTCAGCATTACGGAAATACTTAGATTATAATTGTTTACCTGGGTGTGAGCCAATATTAAATGGCAACTTCTAAAATGTCTTAAGTATCCATAATCATGAGCATGAGTGTATAATCATAAGACAGTTACTGATTTTCGTGGAGGGGGGGGGGGCTCCGGCTGCGTCACTTTTCGTGTCCCTGTTTGTTTGGGTGTATTGGGGGGAAAATGTGCAGTGTGTGTTTGTGGGAGGGGGGTATATATTGTGGGTATGATTGTGTGCCCAAAGAGGAGGATAAAATTCTAAAAGTGACAGAGTTTTGAAAGTGAACATGGTCAATTTGAGTCAATGACAAAAAGTGTCTTTCAATTATTTCCATACGAGAGAAATAAAGGAGAAGACAATAAACCAGTTACGATAAGCTTGAATCGTGATCAAGAATGTAAACTCGTTACTTACAGGATGACATGAATCGTCCATCATATGAATACGTTACATATTAATGTGCATATACTAAGACAATAGCCACGCCCATAACCATTATCAACACACAGGTCTGGAGCACAAAATAAAACAATTTTCGCCTCCCTCATTATGGGTGTTTGATTCACGCAAGCATCGCTACTTAGCGTTATATTTCCTATTAAACAGTGTTGATGGTTTGGGAAGACTTCCAACAAACAAAAATTGTCCATATTTTGCTTTGAAGACCTCAAACACACAGCAACAGCCAGCGAAGAAAAAAGCTCCTCCCATCTTCTTAAGGCAACAATGAAAAGGATTCACCCCATATATAGACAGCACCTGTTCAAGTTATAATTTCTTATTCTTTCCCAATTCTAGAGGCCTTTTAATTTTCTGGCTATCATAAAATTTACTGCCATGTCACTTTTCTTTACAAAAATGTTTTTTTGTTTGTTGGAAGTCATTCCAAACCATAAAAACCGTTTTACGGGAAATATGATACCGAATTACTAGGGTGAATTAAACACCTCACCGAGAAGACGAAGGGGAAACCTGAAGAATTTGTATTTATTTTTTTCAGGCAAAAACGTTTTTCGTCGTTGTCTGCTCCCTGCTGGCTCCCTACTCCCCCCCCCCTCCCCCCCCCCCCGCCTTGTCGGTTGCTATTTGGGGATTATTTTTTGACAGGCATTTTTTTATTTTTAGTCGTCGTTGGGTCCCTGCTCCCCGCGTGTCGGTTGGTGTTAGGCTGCGAAAATGCATTTGGGGGGGGGGGGGGGGAGGCAGTAGGTCTGTTTTTCGTCGTAGTGTTTTCACTCACGATTTGGCTGGTTTGGCCGTACCCCCCCCCAAAAAAAAACAAAAACAAAACAAAACAAAACAAAACAAAACAAAACAAAACAAAACAAAACAAAACAAAACAAAACAAAACAAAACAAAACAAAACAAAACAAAACAAAAAACAAAACAAAACAAAACAAAACAAAACAAAACAAAACAAAACAAAACAAAACAAAAAACGCCCGTGGATGAACACCCATCTTTGAAATAAGTCCTGGAAACGCCTATTTATGTACAAAACAACATTAGAACTACGAGAAATGACCCAGATACTAAGGTCGAGGGTCTTTGGTGGTTTTCACTTCATTATATGAATTTAAAAAGGGCAAACGAATCATTCTATATCAATCTTGAAGAACAAGCTGGAAATAAGTTCTCATGACATGTGAACATAATAATAACAAAATGATTTGTATGTCATTCATGAGCAGGAAGAATATAATAAAGGTGTGACATAAATGACACTCAAGTGAGTTAGGTGGTAATTCTGACGTTTCATTTATTTTAATCATACATGTACCATGTTGGCTGTTTCATAATGAATCATACATACCATGCCAGCTGTTTCTGAACTCACTGTGATAAATCTCCCGAAAATATTGGTGTCCGTCAAGTCCAACCACCCATGGATAGTTTTAACGAGGGTGCCTTGGCAAAAAATGAAACGTGAATAGTCTTTTAAACTTTCCAAGGATTCATTGCTATTTTGTTAAAGCAAAATTCTCGCGAAGTCTTTTCTACAAAAATTGTGAAATATAAATTTCTGGATGCATTTGAAAGAGTCTCACATGTCTTTAAAACTTAATAAAAACCTTCCCAAAACATGGAAGACCCTCCCGAAGTACGAGCAAGTAATATAATTATTTGATTGTGTCAGATTGTTCAAATTTTCAAGTAAGGGGAGTATCCCCTGAAGGTTTTCTTTTTTGGGTAATTTGGTGGAAAACGATAATTTTATTTATTAAGGTATTACCTTTATTACTGAACGGGATAAAGCCTCTGGTTTTCAAGAGAAGTATTGATTTTCCTCTAACAAAAACCGCGCATGCGGCGATGACATATCATTGGACAATAATTCAAAGCGTCAATAAATGTCTGATTATCTTGTGTTACCGCTCCCTAACTACAGGATAACTATTTTAAAGCCCATAGTGTAGTTTTGGTCGATCAATCAACATTTTCATCAATCTTTCTCAAAGTATTGCATTGTCACCCAAGACATCAGAATACAACATCAAATCTAATGAAAGTCGTCCATATGACAAATTTTGATGTTTAAAATAATTGGAGAGCATACAGCAGTATTTATGGGAAGTGACATATTTTGAGTGTTTTTTTTTCAAAAACGGAAAAGCTTCAGATCGAGCAGTTTTCAGGGCATTGATAGATCATGTGTGTATATAAAATCAAATATGTTACAGTGTCATTTTTTTTATTTAAAGACACTATATAACTTTGAGGAAGCCTTATTAAAAAAAATGTCAAACTTTGCTATCTGACATATCTGGTAGTGCTTGGATAGACAAATAAACACCCTAGGACATATAACTTTAGAAAGTTATGCTGTCACTCGTAAAATATGTCCACATCAAAATCGGCACATGAATTATTCTCAGCTGATAGAAAATTCTGCTACACAGCAGTCTATGTAGGAAAACGGGAATGGTTGCTCAATGATTTTCACTTTTTAGAAGCACTTAATGATCGTTGTATACTGCAATTTTTTTAGGACTTAATTTTTAGACCTTATCAGGGACCCCGGTAGCATGGGGAATCATGTAGCTCAGATTTTTTTTAACTGGAAACACTGTTATACAGTGCCTTTAATAAAAACCTTCCCAAAACATGGAAGACCCTCACGAAGTACGAGCAAGTAATATAATTATTTGATTGTGTCAGATTGTTAAAATTTTCAAGTAAGGGGAGTATCCCCTGTAGGTTATCCTTTTTGGTAATTTGGTGGAAAACGATAATGTTAATTATTAAGGGATTACCTTTATTACTGAACGGGATAAGGCCTCTGGTTGTCAAGAGAAGTATCGATTTTCCTCTAACATAAACCGCGCATGCGGCGATGACATATCATTGGACAATAATTCAAAGCGTCAATAAATGTCTGATTATCTTGTGTTACCGCTCCCTAACTACAGGATAACTATTTTAAAGCCCATAGTGTAGTTTTGGTCGATCAATCAACATTTTCATCAATCTTTCTCAAAGTATTGCATTGTCACCCACGACATCAGAAAACAACATCAAATCTAATGAAAGTTGTCCGTAGTGACACATTTTGATGTTAAAAATGATTGGAGAGCATACAGCAGTATTTATGGGAAATGACATATTTTGAGTGGTTTTTCAAAAACGGAAAAGTTTCAGATCGAGCAATTTTCATGGCATTGATAGATCATGTGTGCATATAAAATCAAATATGTTACAGTGTCATTTTTTATTTAAAGACACTATATAACTTTGAGGAAGCCTTATTAAAAAAAAATGTCAAACTTTGCTATCAGACATATCTGGTAGTGCTTGGATAGACAAATAAACACCCTAGAACATATAACTTTAGAAAGTTATGCTGTCACTTGTAAAATATGTCCACATCAAAATCGGCACAAGAATTATTCTCAGCTGATAGAAAATTCTGCTACACAGCAGTCTATGTAGGAAAACGGGAATGGTTGCTCAATGATTTTCACTTTTTAGAAGCACTTAATGATCGTTGTATATTGCAATTTTTTTAGGACTTAATTTTTAGACCTTATCAGGGACACCGGTAGCATGGGGAATCATGTAGCTCAGATTTTTGTTTTAACTGGAAACAGTGTTACACGATGCCTTTAACACAAAACTATACTTTTGCTTTACTAAGTACAGCGTATTTTGAGAGGTTTAAAAAATTATGTGCAAACGTATAATAAAATAGGAAAAGGAGATTTTACCACCAGCAGCTGTTACATATCTGTCAAACACGGGAAGTTGATCTTATGACGTACCTCTGGGATCAAATGTAATTTCATGTTGTTTCTTAATTAAGGAATGTATCCAGTCGATATTGAAGTGATAAATCGAGACCCAATTTGTCACTGGAGGCAGCAGACCTCATCCGAACTTCTAAAAATTGAAATATTTTTATTTCAAATGGTATAAAAGGATAAATGCAAGCAGGTTTAGACGATTAGACGTCATTCCGTCACTGAATCGATATCACGAAGTCGACATCATATCATCATTCTGAGCAGCATTTGTAAGTATCATTCGTTTTTTGTGTTTTTATCACCGGCGTGATGGCCTAGTGGTTAGATTGTCCGCCTCACTCCCGGAAGGTCGCGGGTTCGAGCCCAGACTGGGTGATACCAAAGACTTAAAAATGTACCTATACTGCTTTCTACCAAGGTGCTAGGCACCATAAAACAGGGAAGAGTAATAATAGCATCAATGATGTTATTTCCTGGCCCGCAGGCATGGTAGGTAGAGAAGACTATTTGACCGATGTGGACACTTTGGGTAAATAAGGCGTAATTATTATTGTTAATTGAAATCGTATTGGAAACTGGTATTTTCTTCCATCAAACATTACCAGTGTTTTTACTAAAATGTTAACTTTTAGGCATGCAAGTGAGACACTCTACCTCTAAAAGTATACATTAATGATGTGTTAAAAAAAACTTTCCCGTTTTCAAGGTGATTGGTTTTGTTTCGGGGGTATTTCATTAATGTTCCATTCATACACTCTCTCGGTACTCATAGATCTAAATTCTCTACAATAGCAATTTTCAATTTTCATGTATTTTACTATTCTCAGAATTAGACCGATTAGAATTATGGCTTTAAAGACGTTTTTCGTCTGCCTCATCTTGGTGATGTCGGTTGCCTTGGCAACGGCCATGCCTATCGAAGGTGACTTTGAAGACGAAGGGTTTGATGTAATTCTGGACGCTTTGGCAAAACGTGCTGATGTCGACCGGGGAATCATAGAAGACCTCGACTTCAAAGTAGCGAAGAGGGGTATGTTTCAATACATGTACATGAAAAAATCATCATGTTGCTTTTTTGGTCTTGTGTTCGTTAAAGTTTAAGTTCAGTTATTTTCTTTACCTACGACATACAGCTCCGATCAGGGGAGGGATTGAAAAATAGTTTTGGAAACTGGAATTGATTCGTATGCGTGATTTTATATGTTACATTATGTTAATTCTTGGAATGAAAGGGCATATTTCCCCTCCTTCTTCTTCTTCCAGTAAAGTGCAGAATCAAAACCTCAAGATTACGCACTGTAGTGAGTGCATGTCACCAAATGCGTAAAAATGGGTAGAAAGGGTATAGTAAAGTTACAAGAGGCTATAATTGCCTCGTCATACGTTAGAATTTGACTAACGAAGAATCCGAGATTGTATTTTTTAAGATATATTGTTTTTCTTTTAATGTGAACTGGATTATATTAAACATAATTATATTAAATATACATATGATTCTTTCTTATTCAAACTGCAATGAATAAATTCATTAATTAATTTATTTACTCATTGACTGTTAACCATACACTTATTTATTTTCTTATCTTTTTTTCAATTAGAAATCCGATATTTGCTATATTAATTACTTTTTTAATCTGTATACATTTTTAATATCAATCTATTAATTAATCCTATATTCGTAGTTATTCATATCTTTTACTTTATTCATTAACTTGCTTATTCATGTTATATATCATTCCATTATTTAATCAATTATTGATGAATCAATTCACTCATCCATCACAGGCCAGGCGGTACCACGGGGGGGGGGGGGGGGAGTTGGGGGAGAGTGGGTAGCTGCCCCTAACTTTGTCAAAATTCAGAAAATCATTGGGTTCTGACAGTGTAATTCATAACATTTTGGTGTTTTTGACATCCACCCCAACAGTTTTAACTCTCCCTAAGAGTTGATCATGGTTCCGTCCCGCATCAATTCATCCATTCATACATTCATTCATTCATTCATTTATTCATTCATTCATTCATTCATTCATTCATTCATCCATTCATTCATTTATTCATTCCTTTATTCATTCATTCCTTTATTCATTCATTTATTCATTCATTCATTCACTTATTCATTCATTCATTCACTCACTCATTCATTCATTCAATCATTTATTCATTCACTCACTCATTCATTCATTCATTTATTCATTCATTCATTTATTCATTCATTTATTCACTTATTCATTCATTCATTCATTCACTCACTCATTTATTCATTCATTCATTTATTCATTCATTCATTTATTCACTTATTCATTCATTCATTCATTCATCCATTCATTTATTCATTCCTTTATTCATTCATTCCTTTATTCATTCATTTATTCATTCATTCATTCACTTATACATTCATTCATTCACTCACTCATTCATTCATTCATTCATTTATTCATTCACTCCATTCATTCATTCATTCATTTATTCATTCATTCATTTATTCATTCATTCATTTATTCACTTATTCATTCATTCATTCATTCATTCACTCACTCATTTATTCATTCATTCATTTATTCATTCATTCATTTATTCACTTATTCATTCATTCATTCATTCACTCATTTATTTATTCATTCATCTGTTCATTCATTCATCCACTTATTCATTCACTCATTTTCGTTTTCGTTCTATCTTTCTATCCATCATTCAAGGCTGCGTCTACAGTTATGCCCTTAACGAATGTGTATGTGACCGGCGATACAGCAGAAAGGATCTCAAACATGACCGACTCTGCGCCGGAGATCAACAGAATACATAGACGTCTATACGAAAAATAAATGTACGCCCAATTTTTCCCCAGGGCTTCTCGAAAAAGCAGTCTACGGGATTGAAGGAAATTAAAAATTACCCTGGTTAAGCAAAACGTTAATCAAACAATTAATCAATCAATCAATCAATCAATCAATCAATCAATCAATCAATCAATCAATCAATGAGTTCAGTTGCCAGATTTCTGTTTGTTTTGTAAGCGATAGCAAACTGGTATGTTTCACACAGATTTCTATTAAAATTGTAAATCAGACTACGTTTATGAAAATGTGTTTTTGTACATGAGGGTCATTATATAGAGAGACATAAAATGCATGTCGTGTGCATACGTGTGTGCGTATGTGACTGTGTGTGAATGTATATATATGAGCGTGTGTGTGTCTTTCTGTCTCAGTGACCAAGTCTGTGTGCGTGTGTGAATGTGTCCGCGTGTGCGTATGTGTAGCCTATGTGTGTGTGTGTGTGTGTGTGTGTTATGTGTGTGTGTTATGTGTGTGTGTGCGTGTGTGTCTTGAATCGACCTTGTGCGTGTGTGCATTATCAAACTAACCAGAACAACAACAACAACAACAACAACAACAACAACAACAAAAGTTAATGTTTGGCTGATTTGGGTAATCATGGTCATGGAAAAGAGCTTTAGGCCCAGGCTCAGTCGTGGCCCAGACCCAGGTGCGGGCATACGCCCCCCCCCCCCGACGGGGGTGTGCCGCTGTGCATCTAAGGGTCATTTTTTATTTTTTATTGTTGTCTTAACCTTTCCGCTTTGCATTGTCAAGGATATGTTACAGGCTTGCACTTTCTTTACCTGAAAACACACGGCAGTGCATACCGGTACAATGTAAAATAAATACCGTATTTTTTACCGGGAAATTACGGGAAACTGTGAATATAATTACGGTTATTTTAATATAATTTCAACAATTTACGGTGAAAACGCATTAAAAACAAGCGTTTTACGGTGGAAGACCGGTAAAACTTCTGGTAAACCGTACAAATTGCTGTGAAATGCCTAGCAGCGAGATGCCACCCATCCCCTGTAAAAGTGATTTTGTATTTATTAATTTTTCCCCATTTTTTTTTCTTTTTACTGGGGATAGTTACAACTCGCTGCCAGGGATTCCACCGTAATTTTTACGGTGTACTGTAATTTTTACCGGTGTTCCACCGTAAGCCGCAAAAATTACATTAAAAATAGCCGTAATTATTTTTACTGTTCCCCGTAAAAATACGGGCAATTTTTTTTTTTACAGTGTAATGAATCTCAGTCTCGGGGGCAATGTAAACTTTAAGTTGTTCTGTTTATCTGTTACAAAGAACAGTCACAGTTACAAATGATTATGGAAAAATCGATTAAAAGGAAAGGGAAGTATGACGTAGAGGACGTATATCTTTTAAACAAGGTAAGCCTGCCTGCACCCTGTTCTTTAATTTGGGGGTGCGGGTGTCAATAATAATAAGAAAAATTCAGCTTTTGTTGAATGACTTTTGTTGAAGTGACTAGCTTAGTAGAATCAAAAAATGTTACTATTAAAAAAACGAAAGAACATTCAGAATCTGTTATTGGTGTGATATGACCTTTGGGCATAATGCTTTCAAATAAAAAAAAACAAAAATCGCCCACACTAACTTGTTTACCGCCTTACACAAGCCATTAATGAGGCAATACTTGATAAAAATATTGGTATAGCCTACTTTTAGTACAAGCCACTCACCCGCAGTTACGTGAATTTACTATTTCCTACAGGATTTGAGAACTATGTGGTGCGTGGCTATATGTTTACGGTGTTTTTAATGTTCACTTTCCTGACCCGAACTTCAACCCCTCTTTCACATTTGAGAAAGCATACATAATAGACACATTTCGCCTATGTATATGCTAAACGAGGAAATACACGAGCGCTCACGACAGTGAACGTTGAACAACGCGCAAAGCCAACATACCGTACATTGCTATACATTCGGATTACACGGGAGAGGCACATACCGTAAATCGTACATGTGCATTATTTCTGTTACACATTGTGTTGACGAATTAAGTCTATTTAAGACTAGCAGTTGATTAGATATGCACCACATCATGGACATTTCATCTGGCTTACTCGTAATAATCCTGCTGTCGGCCGTTGCTTGGATGTACAGACGATTTACAGCGAAGAGTCAAAATCTACCACCTGGTCCCAGTGGCTGGCCACTTCTAGGAGTTTTACCATATTTTGGGTAAATAATGAAATCAACATTATATCTTTTCTGATTTTCTTTCACTGGTCATATACCAAATACATGTCCTGGTATGTAAGTGTATGACTGATGAAACTGGTAAAAATCAAATAATATCATGGTCAAAATGACCACATTATGTGTAAATCCATCGAAGTATTGTTTGATTTTGGCAGTTATCGTGGCCGATACATGTCTTTCAATGTTATTTGACGAGTTCCATTCTTAGTATAAATAATTTATATCGTTAGCTGCTAATCGGATTGGTAATATAAGGAACATTTCAGAGCAGAGCTTTCCAGATCAATACCAATAGGCCATCATTGGTAAAGCCTATGAGGAATCCGAAAGTTTTTTTTTTCCGAAGCTTTTTCGGAAGACATCTATACAAGGATTTGACGAAAAACTTGATAAAATCATGCCATCGTTGAAACTTGTATGCATTTAACCCGTTGGAGACGATAAGATTTCACTATAATACACATAGACCCCAACACGAGTTAACTCGTACTTAGTTTCCAACGGTTATTGATTCTAGTTCCATCTCGTAAGCTGACGAAACTACTTAGTTATAACTTCGATTGTTCCATTTCTTGTATTCAACCATTATTGTTTTCAAATTATTTCTTCAGTCATGTCAGTGTG
Organism: Eucidaris tribuloides; assembly: GCA_001188425.1. Lineage (NCBI taxonomy): Eukaryota > Metazoa > Echinodermata > Echinoidea > Cidaroida > Cidaridae > Eucidaris > Eucidaris tribuloides. The sequence goes on along the minus strand of JZLH01S0395717.1, from coordinate 12,401 downwards.
TTTTCTTCTTCTTCTCCTGAACCTTCCCTCTTCTATGTTAATCTCACCCTCCTACTTGTTTGTACTATTTTGGCCCCACATCCGTGTACTTTTGTTGTTATGTCCTGGGTTCAATATCTTGTTCTTCTTGTAACAGAAATATCGAATTAAGAAACGGCTACTGCTAGCTTTGTTATGTGTACATATATATACACTCATGCTCATAATTATGGAATATTGAGGCATTTTAGAAGTTGCCATTTTTCCGTGAACGGTACATCTTGGATTAGTATTTGCTCACCACAGGTAAAACAATTATAATCTAAGTATTTCAGGATTGCTGAGCATTTTGTAGCGTCCGACTTGACATGTTTGATGCTAAAACCTGTGTTTCAAAATGGCGGTATTCAGAGTTGTTGATTAGTCACGTGGTGGTTACGCGCGTTGTTAGACTTGTAACAGACAATTCTGATGTTAATTTAATGATAAGTGACATTAAATTTAAATTTATTAGTGTTTTGTGTTGTTTTTTAAATTACTTTTAATACTTTTTTTCACGATTTTTGTGGATTTAAAAAATAAACAAATATATAATTGATATTGCGCTCAAACGTATTTGACTTTAGTCATCTCATGAAATCCAAAAATTGCTTCACATACTGCGTTTTTGTGAAATAAGCACTTGTCTTGAAAATTTTGGACGATATAGGAGAAGGAACTTAAATATCAACAAAATATATATTCCATAATTATGAGCATGAGTGTATTTTTTCTATTCAGCCGCCAAAATCCACAAGCTTTGATCAAGGCGTGGTCAGACCAGTATGGAGACATCATGTCATTTCGCCTGGGGATGCAGACAGTCGTTATCCTCAACGACCTCACACTCATCAAGGAAGCATTCCAACATCCAGACCTCAATGACCGACCACAAAGTCTACTCTTAAAAGAGTGCATGGGTGTATACAATACTGGTAGGATAAGTGTACTCTCTTTAAAAAAAAACGGTGAAATTGTTCCTTCTTTAAGGAGTGAATGTAAAAAAAAAGAGCTTAGTGACTTTAGAGTAAATTTTGGGGGAATATGTGTGTTTTCACTCATTTTGGAGTGACCTCAGGGATCACTAGGAATCCCCGAGTGATCCCTGAGGTCATTCCAAATTGAGTGAAAATCACTCATGTTCACTCGAAATTCATTCGATGTTCACTCTTTTTTGATATTCACTCCACAAAGAGTGAAAATTTTCACTGTTTTCTTTAAGAGAGTATGATTAATTGATTTTAAAAATCGTGTCACATTACTTCTGAAATATATAGAGAGGAGATAGATAGATAGATAGATAGATAGATAGATAGATAGATAGATAGACAGACAGATAGACACATAGATAGATAGATAGATAGATAGATAGATAGATAGATAGATAGATAGATAGAAAGGTACGTATTAAATGGATAGGTTTAAGCTGCTGTTTGTGTACATACGATAACCGCCAAAATAATCTTCCGCATAACAAAATTAACATATTGCCTTCATTTATACTTCTAAAGCTAATGTGTGAATGGTCTATCCAATCAATTAGACTCTGATTACTTTGCATGATGCTGATAATTATATCCTTCGTTTGAAGATATATAGATAATAAATGACATAACTTTATGTTGTGTTGAATGTATAAGGTCATGGAGGTAGAAACTTCCAGAATATGAAATGAAAGGGTCTATCCATGTATTTTCTAGGTTCAGAATAAAAATTCTCCTTTCCGTGTGGCCTCACTACCACAAGGTAATCGGAAACAGCAATACCAGGGTGAAGTTTTATTTTTTTAATTATTATTGAGCTCATTAAATATTTAGAAGTCCTCAAGCAAGGACTGATATTCAGAGGCGTCGGCACGTTTCACGAAGACAAAGCATTGGAGGGGCAGAGCATTTTTCGTGAACAATGCACTACACCTCCAATGCTTTGTATTAATGAAACGTTCCGACGCCCCTGCTGATCTTAGACAAAGGATTTTGCACAGAGAATTATAAGGACACTATGTAACATTTGTGGAAACGCCATTTACAATTATAGTCAACTGTTGACATCTGATCTGATGATAGTGTTTAAATTGGCAAATAGACAAACACCCTAGAACACACAAATTTAGACAGTTATGCTGTCATTATCAGAATATACTCACATGGATATTAGTATATGACATGTGCAGAAAAGAGAGTGTCTATCACACGTCAGTCTTAGTATAAGGGAAAACGGGAATGGTCCCTCAATGAATTTCACTTTTTAAAAGCCCCTATTGATTGTTTTTACTAGAATTTTATTCAGTTTCATTTTTAATCTTATTGGAGGCACACATGGCATGTAGGAATATATACACACAACAAAAAAGTAACTAACCCTTTTTCAAAGAACCATAACTTTATAACGAAATGAGTTTTAGCAAAATAATTTGGCAGGAGTATACCTACACTTATTGACTAACACAGTACTGACTAACATCTGTGTGAAAATGTGATTGATCCGTCAGGCCATGCATGAGTGAGCATGCATTAAAGGCAAAAATGTAGCTTTTCAAAAGTCACAGCAGTTATCTCTTATGCCAAAATAATGGTAAATAATGACATTCTTTGCTTTGTTCATAAAGTGTGCTCACTCAACCATGACATGGTTAAAACCTCTTATGTTCGTACAACATGTAAAGATACATTTTGCTGAAAAACACCAGATTTCAATTTGTTCAATAAACTTTGTGCATTTTACAATTTAAAAATTTAGAAATATGGAAATTTTTAAATTGAGCTTATTGAAGAGTGAAATATGCGAATAGTGCCAGGGAAGGTGTAAGGGAGTCAAATGATAGATGATTAACATAAATAGCGCTTAATTATTCACCAGAAACAAAATTTGTCAAAATCCTGCATCACAAATTCCCCAAAATGACCCTTGTGACTTTTGAAAAGTGACATTGTTGCCTTTAATGCATGCTCACTCATGCACGGCTTGACGGATCAATCACATTTTCATACCTAAGTTGGTCAATGAGTGTAGAAATATACTCCTGCCAAATTATTTTGCTAAGACTTATTCCGTTAAAAAGTTTTGGCAGTTTGAAAAAGGGAGTAGCTACCTTTTTTTGTTGTGTTTATCTCGGAATGTTTTAAACGTGAAATATTGGTAAGTTTTAGTTTAAAGGGAGAAGGCGCCGGCAACTAACAGGCATAAGTTAAAGACACTATATAACACTGTGGAAGACCCGTTTAAAAAATTGTCGAACTTTGCTATCTGACATATCTGACAGTGTTTGAATGGACAAATAAACACCCTAGAACACAAAAGTTTGGACAGTTATGCTGTCACTAGTACAATATGTGCAGATACAAATTGGTACATTAATTTTATATCGGGCGATAGGAAATTCTGCAACACAGCAGTCTATGGAGAAAAGCTAAAATGGTCTCTCAATGATTTTCACTTTATTAAAGCACTTAATGATTGTTTTACACTGCAATTTTTTCAGATTGTTATAATCAGTGCCATTTAAGAATAAAATGACATTGTGAGTATGTGAGAATATGTAACAGTGGTGACAAAAACAGCACTAAATAACGGGGTACTGTGTGTACCACCCTCATCAAGGCCCTATAGAATTAAGTTTAATTTGTGTTTATTTTGGCGTTCTTTGTAAGTGTTATCTATTAAGAAGACAAAACTTGCAGAAACAGCTATAGGGGGAGGAGCTTATCAATTCAAACAGTGCATATATTACCACGGTGCGGCTAACACACGTGGCGTGCATCGGTCACGCATGGCCAGCTCAGACCTGTGCACGTGCAATGTGATTGGTTGGCAAGAACTCAAATATTTTCTTAACTTATGCCTGTTAGTTGCTGGCGCCCTCTCCCTTTAAAGGATAATGACATGACAGGGAACACTTGGAATTGTCTCAAGAATTGTATACGTTCGGACATACCTGAATTTATACACTTCGTGGAGTGTTTATCTTATGGGCAATTCCGCGAAAAATGCTACCCGGGCTCAAAATCATGAAATCTGTAATACTTCAAAAATATAATGTGCTACAGTGATAGATTTAGTATCACACAATAAAACTCATTGAATTCTTTAATTTGAGTGGTATTTGAATACATTTGAAGTATATGTAGATATACATTTCTTCAATAAAACCATTTTCCTGCAAAATTGTCTTATCTTTTTTGAAAAAAAACACACAATCTTTGAGTCTCATTATTTCACATTCAACAGCACTTCAGAATTAATTTATAGCAGCTTTTAGTTACCACTTTGGGTGCTGGGCTAAAAATCCAGGTGTGTTAACCAGGGACTGGATTGTTTGGGACTTATGTGTATAACCTTTCCAAATTGTACGATTTACTGTAAAATTGCAAATGCTATCGTGCATTCATTTTAAATGTCATTGGTAGGAACTTCAGTGACATTTGTCATTCGAATTAAAAGGTATGGATCCATCTGTCTTCTCGGTGAACCGGTGCGCCGATACCTCATTGATGTTGTACTTGGGCGAACCGGTTCGCCGATAGCACTCAAAGTGTTAAGAAAGGACCAAAAATGACTAATATTAGCTTTATATTAGTTATCAAATGTTTTTAAGCATAAATATAAGGACCTAAAAAGTGGTCCGAGGTGGAATGTCCGTAACGTTAAAAATGTAATATCCGTAATGCAACATTTATGGTCCTGTATGGGATATACTGAATCTGTTGTACCTAATTGTCATCATACAACTTAAACAGGTCCTCAGCAACCATTTCAGAAGAAAATTGGCTTCACTTTATGCTTAAGCTCATAAAATATTTGACAAATGCGTTGGTAGGTGAAAAATCTTGTCCAAAAATGTATTGTCCGTAACGGCAAGCATTAAGTGTGATAACTACCAAACGATAAATAGAAACTAATTCAAATTAAAGCTGCTAACACTTCAGGGTGACCTGTTTGAGATTACCAGGTTCAGAAAGATAATGATGATTTCTAGAAATAAGCCCCCAAAGTTGCAAAAAAGTTTACTGAATGTAATGTCCGTAACGCTGGAATTGCCCTTATGCGGAAGAATTTGTTTTGAATTTGCTCACTTGAGGATAAAAAAGCATGAACAAACCAGTATAGCATTAATCTTATGCCTCGATAGAAATTGATCAAATAGAAAGCCACACAACACATATACCTATCACAATGAGTATGATTATTGATAATAGTTGTTTCAATATGAGTCAAAGTTTGACCACTAAATTCTTAGAGCAGAATCCCTGTATATTTTTGATTCTAGAATAGTTTTACCCCAAGTTGAGGACCACTTGCAGTCATACTCTGTACCTTTAACATGCATAATATATGGAAAATGCATCGCTTTACTATTGGCTGCGTGTTTTATGTCTTTTAGGTCTCGTATTTTCCAACGGGCAGACATGGAAGGAACATCGGCAGTTTGTGCACAAGGTATTTCGCAGTCTTGGTGTGGGCAAAAGAACGTACGAAGAAACCATCGCTGCAGAAGTGTCACACCTCTTGGCAATCATGGAAGAGGAACAGAGTGCTGCATTCGATCCACACCAGCTCATTGGTAACGCAGTCTTCAACATCATTTGCTCCATCACATTGGGGACACAGTACACGTATTCTGATCCCGATTTCGTACATGTAAGTGATCTGAATGATCGTCGAGTGCCTTTGCAAAAGCTGTTCAACGTATTCATTAATTATGTATTAAATTAGCGCCTTTGCATAGGCACACAACATAATCGAGATGAGGTTTTGTGGATACTGCTACCAAGAAATTTTTGATCTTGGTGTTTTTCTCGATTACCAGCATGAATTATAATCCAACGTATCTTATAATATCCATTTAAGAGGGATAAAATGTAATTATCCGGGATCACAGAACCAAAAGGCACCTCGGTCCCGAGGTGCGGAATCTCCTGTTCGACTAGTAACTTCGTTCTTCCCTTTTCTCATTTAAAGATTCAATGAATAAAAAAATAACAGCAGTATCTTTTTTCCATAGTAAAATCAAAATTAGTACAATTAAAAATCTAAATCAATCGACGTCATTCCATTTGATTTCACTTTTATGGAAACCACCAATGAAAAACTGATTAATTATTTTCTTATTGAGTTATTTGAAATGGGATCCATTTCATGAGTACAGTAAATGCAAGTATGCACGGTATTGTGGAAATGTGAATAGACAGATGTCTCCGGGCTTTCCTTTTCGCTGAAATGTGGTGGGGTCTTGTACACGTACAACAAGTACTTCTTTCATGGGAAACCAGGTGTGCCGTTAGATCCGGTTACATTCACGAGACTCAAACGACTGAAGATCAGGAGAACTGGCGAACTGCAGTAGGGAAGTTTTGTCAAAGAAAAGAGGGGGCACGCTTCGGAACACTGTCCACAGCGAAGCTTTGGAAGAAGGTCTGCCAATGATGAGCTAGCCTACCCATCGCGGAAAAGCTGCATGCTCCACCTACATTACGCAGGCTCAACGAGGCTATTGAAAGTTGGCCTTCATTGGGAAAAGTCAGAGGTAGCAATGTGAATAAGGTCACTACAGGACCCCCAACTGTAACCATCGCATGAAATCCCTTGTCACAGCTATCAAAGAAGTGGTTGTATTTCAAGATATGGGAGATGCCGAGATCATCCCCCTCTGCAAGAACAATGGCGATAAAAGCGTCTACTACACCTACAGAGGTATCTCCTTCCTCGGCATTCGACCCCCCCCCCCCCGACCAAAATCTACATAGGTTACCTCTGTCCGCCTGCAGAAGCTGGCAGAACGGGTCTATCCAAATTCATACCGAGGCTTCCCGGAATTGCTGCTCACCAAAACAGCAACGCATGATTAAGTCCTTATATAGATGAATGGGACGGTGTAGTTTTACAGGAACATAATATCTGAGCCATTTGGCATCTTCAATGGATTAAACCAACGTTTCGTCCTCGACCCATTCTTTTCAAAAATTCCTTTGCTTTGCTTCTTAATCCTGCATTTCTCATCGCAACGGAAGGGATCATCTTGCGCAACAAATCCACAATAATCCCAAGCTTGCAATTACTTCGGACTTACCATATTAGCCTGAAGTAGCCTTATCTTGTGAAGGCACCTAGAGGCCTTGGATCCACCATCAATCACAACAAAATACATTTTTCTCAATATCTCCAAAACACCAAAATGTCAGTTATGCCCTTTTGTCATTGAGGAGCAGTACAGACAAACGAAGCGACTCAACGCCTTTAATTCCTGAAGCCTACGCCGTATCTTGGATGCACGCTGACAAGGCAGAGTGTCTAACACCAAGGTCTAGACTCGGCTGATCTTCCTAGCACTTTTAGTCGGTTCAGAAACTCACCTGCCACAAAGGGAAGTAATTGTAAAGAGAGACCTGGTGGCCATTGACATTGAAAGTACAGCAGACCAGCAAAAGATCATCGCTCGTGGCAAACACTGCAAATTATAAGAATTATCGAGAATACCTCATTTCGCACCATACATGTGACAATTATGTATAACTAAAATATTGCAAACAAGCAAGCACTGATACGAAAACATACGCACGACCTGATTCGATGTGACTGATCGAATAGAATATGGTTTTAACTGTTCATCGCCTAGGAATTAATTCATGGGGTATCGGTAAAATGGAATGGAGTTTTACTGATTTTTCCATCTTTCATTCCCTTTTGCAGATCCATCGCGTTATGGACGAGAATATGTCGTTATCGAGACCGGGTGGCATCTTATTCTTCATTCCAATTCCAGGTCTGTCCAAGCTTCCATTTGGTCGTTTTCGTCGTTTTGTCGACAATATAGCAGCTACAAATAAGTACTTCTTGGAGAAGATAGAGAATCATAAAATGGTTTTTGATCCAAGCTACCCCCGAGATTTTATTGACATGTATTTGAAGCAGTTGTCTGAAGCCACCGTAAGTTGTTATGTATCTCTATTTTCAGCCTGTTTTAATCAATTACTGTTTATTTATATTTAATTATTCATTATATTCATGATCTCCATCAACATAATCACACAATTTTTACAAAATCAACTCGGCGTTGAAAATGTAAAGACCTGACGGGTTTAATGAGCAAGAAAGCCACCTTACTAGACAAAACCCTGCCAATGTCATTGCAAGGTGTACATCATGCTCGTGGACGAAAACGCGTCAAAGGGTTATTTTTTTCCACCGAAGGGCGATGTACGCGCGAACATTAAAAAGGGTATTAAAATCACCAAAATCGGGACAGGAGTTTTACTTGAAAAGGGCATCTTTTCAAACTTGAGTACTTGTTTTCGTATTCTTAGAACAAATGATAATCAGTGGCGTAGAAGCCTGGGGGCGCAGGGGGGGGGGGGCAGACTACCTCCACTGAAAAAAAAATCAGCGGGAAAATCCACCAAACACCGGGAAAAAATGAAGAGTGAGAGCAATACTCTCGTTCGGGGGATATACCTCAGCATACCGAACGGGGTGTCAATTACGCCGTTCGTGGATTGCGATATCACATTTCTGACCAGCGCGAGCAAGGTCACCGCTCCTTTTAAATAAATTTTAGACGTTTCATGAGTGGATTTCGCAAGCCCGACGTGTACCCTAGCCTGTTTCGCAGACGTTATTTATTTTTCTCCTCACGCAATCAACCTAGTATGTATAGTCTTCTTCTTCTTTCGTGTCCGTCATCTACACAAATCCAAAAATTTATCATACTGTATATCATAATAGTAAAAAAAAAATTGTAAACAAAAAAATGATAAGAGTCAGAAAGTACTTGCACCATCCATCACAATTCCCAGCTCCACCCAGGTAAGGCCCGTTAGCCTCTTGCCGCTCCGTTCCCAACAATTCAAGGGGCACGCTCAGTCGGTCTTAATTCACAGGAGCTCTAACATGAGGCCACCAGGCCCCACCTGGGTAGCCAATGAGAATGATAGGTGGATGCAAAAATATACTAGACATATTAGATATTTGGCCACAACTTGGCACACCACAGGGCCTTCTCATTTGCAGCCATTAGATCATCTTGACTGCACCGTTCCTCGAGATTTGGGCATTGAAGGAGGTGTTGCATGGTTTGTGATGCGCCACAGTCGCAGTTTATGTTGTCATCTTCTGTATATCTCCACTTTCTCATGTTACCTTTGCACCGACCCATCTCTGTGCGAAGTCGGTTGAGGGACTTCCATGTCACCCAGTCTTGCTTGTGTCCTGGGGGTAACTTCTCATGAGTGGGAAGAGGTAGCTTATCATGATGGTGGTTGCTGCTGCGCCTCTCCTCCCAAAGTCTACATCTGGCCAACTGTGGGGATTCAGTCAGGGGTTGGACAGAGTGTAGGAAGCTTTTCCTTGATTTGAGCCTTTTCTGGGATGGTTGGATGTCATAACAAGGATGGCGACTATCCTGGCTTTGTCTAAGACGTTCCATACTACTGGCTATTGACGTACCTGCGTATACCCGGTGGAGCAATGCCGGACAGGACATACAGGCTGTCTACATTGGTTGGTTTCAGACAGCCTGTTACTGTTCTGCAGCTATCGTTGAGAACTGGTGTCAGTTTTTTGGTTGCGAGGATCTTTCCAAACTGGCATGCATACTTCTGTCCAGAATAACATGTGCAAGAGCTGTTGGTCGCAGTGTAGATGGACTTGCACCCAGGAGGAGTTTGCCATTTCCGGAGGAGGTTGTTCGGCGGGTCTCACTTTTCCTTTAACCTTCTCAATGTGGCTGGCTTGAATGTAAGTGATCCCGCATCAAGGATGACACCACGGATACACTGGAATGTTCCACAATGGTCAAGAAGAGTACCATTTCCACGTAAGTGTAGTTTTCTTCCTAGCCTCACGGTTTTGCGAAAGGTGCGAATAAGCTAACTGCATGGCTCTTGGGTTGGTTGTTTTCAATTGGTTGTCTCTGTAGTATGCTGTTCCAGTTGTCTAGGCTGAGTTAGAGGTTGGACCTCCAGATCTTATTGATGTCACTATTTTGAGTAGCGATGGCGAGCGTCATACATTACATAGATGTATTAGTTATAAGGCTAGGTACTGCTAAAACTTACTACGCGCTGGCTCACTCGTCCGGGCCGGCCAGGCGGCCAGCAAGGTAGGGTCTGAGATAAAACTACTGTGGTACAACGCGCACGTTTATGCATAGTAAGCTCGTGTAGACAACTATTTTTATTCTCGTTTTCATTTACGAATTAAGGCTTTTTCTATTAGGTGATCAGAATATATATGATGTTGGGTTGTAGCATGGGTTATAACCAGGAATTTGGTATAAACCTTTACAATGAAGAAGTGAAGTAGTATTCTGCCCTCCATGACAATAAGGACATACTGACATTTTCTTTCTTCAAAATTGAGTTTATATACTGTAGGGGGCTCGGCACATCAGTTGGAACACGCAAGAACAACAACACAAAATAATTAAAAGTGTCCTTTGGTTTATAATCGCTTGTTAAAAAAAAGACACTGAATAGGGCTTTAAGGCTTTGGAACAAAATACATTTTGCTCCAATATCTCACTAAACACCAATGTCAGTTATGCCTTTATGTCATGGGGGGTGTTGACAGTATGGCTATTATTGCTGTAGGAATGGGTCATAGCCACAGAGAAAGAGTGAGATTTGTATGCTTCAAATGCTTGATCTTGAGTGTCGATGAAAGGAAGGAATTTTTAACTTGGTTACCGGAAAATGTTTGGCTCTGCCCCTCCTGATAACAGGCAACTGTTACGCCGCTGAGGATACTTAATATTACTTGTTTAGGGTCTTTTTTTAAAAGTGCATACACGAACATGTTGTACGCCTTGTAATGACAGTGCCCCCCCCCCCACCCGCGGGGAGCCACAGGTACCCAGATTGTTAACTCTTGTATAGGCAGTCTATGGAAAAAATGTGTAGTTTTATTGAGTTTGTATTTCTGTAGTTTGCATTAATTGGAGCCATTCTGGGCCACTCGAAAGGTCGTCAAGAAAAGTAACTAACGTTAAATGTCTGATTACTGTAACCAGTTTAGTTCCTTCCCTGCCACCTAATTGTAATTTACCCCTCTTTCCTTCATAGATTAATAGGCAGTTATGTAATTTTGATCAATATATTGTGTGAACCATTCTTTTGTTTTCGCTACAGTAGTACCTTATACTTTTGGCCCCCACCCCCAGCTCCTAAGGCAGCCATTGCTGTGCTTTGTTACAGAGGTCGCTCTGCACTCATTTAAGGTTACTGGAGTGGATTTGGCCTGCCAAACTTTCAGTAGTTATAATGACAAAAATCAGGTCTTACAACGAGACTAGGTTAGCGGTTGTGTAAGCTTTAAATTCGAAAAAAAGCATCGTACGACAGGGTTGGGCTCAATAATTGATCAATTACGTAATTAAAAACATTTTTCAAGTAATTGTAATTGTAATTATAATTGAAACTTTTGCAAAGTAATTGTAATTGTAATGAAAAAATGTAATTGAGCATAGTTACACACCATTACTTTAAATTATATTTATGATTTCTTACGATTTTACCAATATCTCATTTGATAAATATAGTTCTGTTCCATCTCCAGTCTACCTTTTTAAACAAAAAAATATCACCCTTATACTGCATGCCATGTTATTAAAAGTAATATTACATTCTTGTTTGATCTTTTGCAGTGACACAAAATTTGTGTATATTGCATAGAGAATTAAGCAAATAACCGTGTCTGTACTTGTGTTACTTGAGCAAAAATAAAGGCTGTCTAAAATTCTGCCTCATTCTTGATAAATGGAATTTTGGCACTAATCAATACACTATACTCAAAAGTAAGGACTATAACTTTACAAGGAAAGTTACATGAATTGTGTTGTAGAGAGGACATGCATTTTAAGTAAGAATACAAGATTCAAACACGTTTAAGAAGAAAACTAGATTGACTATTGACCTACTGCCTGTGCAATAGGTAGGGAATCTCCGATCCCCCAGTTAAAGTGTTGAATATTTCTTATTACAAACTTCTGCTCTATGACGAACAGGAATTTGAAATTGTATGTTAGCCCGAATAATCTCCTCTCCGTCTTGCTTTCAAGTGCATCCTACCAAAATAGGTGCATATATACATGTGAACAGAGTATAAAAGACGGACAAGAATTTAACTTCGCTCCATATACATGTAGTTTGAATGTATTATATCGAAAGTAATTGTAATTGTAATTGCAATTAACAAAAGTAATTGGTAATTGTAATTAAAAAGATGTAATTTAATTGAAATGTAATTATAAATATGGAACATTTTGGAAAATTACGTAATTGTAATTGCTAATTTCATTGTAAAATTGTTTAAAATTTTTTTTGTATTGCTAATTGTAATTGTAATTGTAATTGTAATGGAGAAAGTAACCCAACCCACCTTGTCGTATCTCG
>JZLH01S0395651.1:19582-37063 GCA_001188425.1 Eucidaris tribuloides | reverse complement strand
CCCATGTCTTTCTTTCTATTCTCCTTTTCTTTACTTCATCCTTTCTCTTTCTCTCTTCTTGCTTATTTTTTCTATCTCTATGTTTCTTTCTCTTTTTCATCTTCTTCCTTTTTTCATTAAATTCATATTTCCTTCCTTCTTTCTATCTTTCTTCCCTTTTCATTCATTCTTGATGTCTTTTATTCTTATTTCCTTCCTTCTTTCTATCTTTCTTCCTTTTTCTTTTGTCTGATTTTCATTCATTGTTACTTGTCTTGTTTTCCTTTCTATTTGCAGTCTTTCATTTTTCTTCTTTTTTCTTTCATTCTAGCCTTTTCCCTTTCTTACTTTTTTATTTGTCTATCTTTTGTTCATTCTTTACTCTTTTATATTCTTACTTCATTTTTCCTTCTTTCTACCTCTTTCGCATGTCTTTTTTTTTTCATTTTATCCTTTCCTTTTCTCTTTTTGTTTCTTTTTGTTTCTTTCTTTACTTCATTCAACTTCTCTTTCCTTCCTTCTATCTCTTCTTTCATTCTTAGTGTCTTTTTTCCTTCTTTCTGTCTTAAAATTTCTTTTCCCGTTATCTTGATATCAATCTTCTTTTTCTGTTTCCTTAGTTTTCAGTCTTCTCTCTTTTATTGTTTCCTATTATGTTTTCTTTCTTTCATTTGACTTTCTATTCTTCCAATCACTCTGTTTTTCTTTCTTTCTGTGTTTCTTTGTTACTTTTTCTTCCGTTGCTTTTTTCTCTGTTTGTATGTTCATTCGATACTTCTTTTTTGTTCTCTACTGGTGTCTACATGTTCAACTATATGAGGAAGCAACCAGAATATATTGCGTCAGAGAACTTAACCATTGCTGGTCCTTATAATTAGGCCCTATTGCTTAGAAGATCTTTGTTAAAACCTATGTTTGAACACACTCCGCATGCAAGGGCGTAGGCTGAGGGTTGGAAGGGAGGGGAGGCGGGGTGCACTTGGGTGCACGTCCACGCAAACGCCCTCCTCCACCGAACAGAGCCATAGAAAAGTACACCCGCTACATAAACCAAAAGATAAGAAATTGCACCACTTTTTTGCTTTCAACGCTGACTTTCAACTTCACTTTAGTTGCCACCTCGCGCTATAACCATGTGCACCTCCCTGTTCCACACTCCACGCCGAGCTGTGCACCTCCGCCTATGACACCCACCACCTAGTTTTATAGGCATAAACCCTTGTCCGTCGTGCTACGCAAATCAGGGTCTGAACAATCTGTGCTGCAGACTACTTCTTCCATAGACCGTGTGTTATAGCTGATCGCACAGAAAGAGACAATAAAATTAGTCTTAGTTCAAGGCGCAGTAGTATTTTAGTGCCAAAATAGAGTCTGTGCCTGCAGACTAGCCCAAACCAGCCTTGGCATGTTTGAACTCCCTATATACATGCCGCAAAATTCCAGTTTGTACATGTGCGACAATAAAGATTTTCATGTAAAATCATCATTTTAATTGCTGGTCTCGGGCTGGTCTCGGTCAAAAAATCCGAGACCAGAAGGTTCGAGACCAAGACCAAGACCAAGACCAGAGGGTTCGAGACCAAGACCGAGACCAAGAAAGAGCATACTGGTCTCGAGACCGGTCTCGAGACCAAGACCAGTCTCGAGACCTCCAACACTGATCACGACAACTCGATCGGAAGACTGAGAAAACTCGACTAATTCTGTCGTTTTCTGAACCAAAGCTGTCTGTCTCTCACGAAAAGCAAAGAAGAATCCAACCGACCCCACCTGACGCTGTGCGGATCGAAAGTGCATCGTCGACTTTACGGAAACCCGACTGTTCTCCGTACAACCTTAAGAAGTGCAACAGCCAGCTGGAGATCATTTGGCATTGGCGCGATCCCGTGCATCGATCTTCAGAAGACTTGGCGGTGTTTCCTCGAGATGTGGCAGCCAGAGAGAGCCAGGAACTTTCTCCACCCGACAATGAAAGTGGGACTTCTGTCACTGGCATGCCCCACATGACTACAGAGATCCCTCGGGGAGGAGCCCCGGGAGAGGCACCGTGCCGATTGCCGTCATCTTCACTCGCTTGTGTCGACGACGACGACGACGACGACGATGACGAACTAGTCGCAGACCTTTCACAGAAAATGATCATCCAGAAGACTTCCAGTAAGAACGTAAACAGTTTAAAGTCTTTTAAAACCAAGAATTCGAAAACATTCGACTTGAAACGGAAGTTGCCATGGTCAGAAGACGCTATTATTAGCCAGAAATATTGTGAGCTACCTTGTGCAGGACCTAAGCGACTCAAAATCGTCTGCGAACAGGTAGATACGATCAAACACGACATCTCCTATGTAGTACACAATGATTTTCTCACGGTTCCAACTATTGAACATGGTGTTGCAATTCAAAGTTTGACCGATATTAATACTTATAGATCAAATGAAGACAACTCCCCCACGGACAACCCTTCATCAATTTATGGGCTATCACTCCGTCATTTCTGCGATACGATCAGCAGCGACACAGCTGCCAACGAGGCCAGGAAACGACAGAATGGCAATTACTTTACCTTCAACGGGTATACTACTGTCAAAGAACAGGCAGCGGGTGGACTGGACCTCCATTCACAGTTCCCCAATCAGGTTAGTGAGTACAACGTGTTTCTGCAGAACACACTTGGTATACAACCCTGGCAGAAGAGTAGTGCCACCAAAAATCGCAAATGGCAGCCATATCCGTGTGGTTTGGTTCACGGACATGTCACCGCCAAGACATTCTCCGAAGGCGGGTCACAGTCAGACCTCATTCTACGTTCACGATTGTTCGTTTCCCGCCAAAACGGAGGACTTTGTATCTTCGTCTCCTCGTGGAGAAACAGGCACAGATGGCGACCATACAGCAAACTACCTCCACGCCAACTGACCGTCAGGGATGTTTAAGTTCAGCTTAATATAATGTCAGTTCCTCCATAAGGCCTAAAAAAAATGTTAT
The DNA here is from genome assembly GCA_001188425.1 of Eucidaris tribuloides. NCBI lineage: Eukaryota > Metazoa > Echinodermata > Echinoidea > Cidaroida > Cidaridae > Eucidaris > Eucidaris tribuloides. Next base: position 34,099 of record JZLH01S0395651.1, on the reverse strand, counting down.
GTTGCCCTCAAGTGGGAAATTATAAAAATTGGTGATTTTTTGCATTTTACAGGCGGTCGCTGGAGGGCAACGTAACATTTTTTTTAAGGCCTAACGTCTGTCCAGAATATGTAGCAGCTTTCGATTGAGTCGACGTGAACATCGTCCATGTCGACCGATGATGCATATCCACCAGATGATTCTCATGTTGTCTATTGTTCGAAAGAGTACGGGTTTTTTTTTCAGTTTTATGAGGACTGTGATGCGGAGAAATCACGATGAAACTGTTGCCGACACTGCACATGCGTCAGGTCTTCTCATACGTCTACTGCCTGAGAGAAGGTTACAGTTCGTTATTCCGAAGGTTCGTTATTCCGAAGGTTGGTTATTCCGAAGGTTCGTAATTCCGAAACACGTAAATTGCCTATACCTCGATGTTCGTTAGTCCGAAAACGAAATAAGGTTCATTACTCCGAAGGTACGTTTCGAGCCTTCGGAATAACGAACCTTCGGAATAACGAACATCCCCCGAGAGAACGACGGTAAATTGTCCAATTTGGCGTTGTCCTCTCGGCCAGTGGACGTACGAGACAACCTGACGCATGCACAGTGCTGGCAATGAGACCTCTGACTTTAAACTTTCCGCATCACAGTCCTCATACCTGATGTAAAAAAAAAATAATCTTATTGTTTGAAAAATGGACAGCATGCGAAGTCACGTGATCCATATGCATCACCGGTCGACGTGAACGACATCCACGTTCACTCAATCGAAAACGATTATCAAAAGAAAACAATTGTAACCTGTCGCTGCTAGATTACTATAAATGTGTTGTTTCATTAACCAGGGAAATTGTAAGATTTGATCTTGAAATACTAAAATATGTTCAGTTCATTGAAGTAGTTAATGTGCATATATAGTATCAAAAGTCCCTTGGATGGCAAGAACTCGTATCTCAAAAAAAGGTTAAATACATGTACTCTGGAGAGTCAACAAAAAAATAGCTGACTTAAACAATAACCTGTCGTTACATTTGGCCAAAGTAAGTCTGTTTTTTTTAGATTTGAATTATCAGATTTGGACGAAATAAAATCTGGCTTCCTATAGCTAAAAGATAACATGAAAAATCTCATTTTCACCAAAAAATGAGATACGAGGTCTTGTCACCACAGGGACGCAAGGCTGACTGAAATAATTACATTATGGGCCACACCAAAGACATGTATTTTGTCCATGTTTAGCGAATGTCATAATATTGTAGCAGAATGTAATTAATGCTAAAAACATTTTACCATCATCCGAACTGGCTTAAAGTGTGTCATTATGAACGGCAGTGTTGATTTAGTCTGATAATTCAAAAAGAGAATTTCCCATATTGTAACTTTGATGAATATGTGTCGCATGTGGATAAATCATGGTCTGATTGTAATTAAGGTCTTAATTAAGGTGTTTCTTTTACTAATTATTTATTGAAATTCATCTCGATAGTAGTTTGATAAAGTACAGATTTATTTGATTGTTTTACGCACATATACATAGACATATACATAATAGATATACATAATAAATACTGGAAAACATAATGGAACATTTGTGTGTATTCCATGCATTTTATATAAGAATTTATGACCAAAAAAAGAAAAGAAAAAAACATCTCCGTAGCCTAGGACAAATTGCTTCTTCCCTGCGATAATGCAACGCATATCTGACAATTGCACAGCATTACCCGTTCATGAGATTATCTGGAAACAAACTCAATACTTCTACTTCTATTACTACTACTACTACTTCTACTACTACTACTACTACTACTACTACTACTACTCCGGGATGGAGTCGAGGCCGACCGTTCAGAGTCACGAGGCCACTGGAATAATATTGTTCACACATACATTGTACACGTGACTCGGTCCAAGGCCACGGCCAAAGCCGGCAAAAGTTGGCCTTGGGGCCTCGACTCCATCTATGCTGCTACTACTTCTACAACTACTACTGCTATTGCTACTACTACTACTACTACTACTACTACTACTACTACTGCTACTACTACTACTACTACTACTACTACTACTACTACTATACTACTACTACTACTGGTAATGATAATAATGATGATAATAATAGTCCATCTTTTGATATTATCCTGATCACTGGGATGCAGTTCTAACCTGCACAATGATGTGCACCATTTCCTCTCCTGGTGGAGTAGTATTGAGCTGCCCCGAGGAGGCGCATAAATCCAGACAAATTAAGTCATTATCACCCTAATCACGCTAAGACGTACAAATAAAAACTCCTGGGTGGAGATAGCCTAGTGGTTGGACTGTTTGGGGCACGATCGAAAGATCGCGGGTTAGAGCCTCGGCCGGGTTATACCAAAGACTTTCAAAAATGGTACGTTCTGCATTCCAGCCAGGTGCTCGGCATTCTAAATACATAAAAGGGTAACAATAATATTTATGTTATGCAGGACCCGCTGGTAGATCAGTCTATCTGACTGCAGTGGCTACCCTGGGTAAACAAGACGTTATTATCATCATCATCATTATTATTAAAGGTACATATAAGATAAAGTGTCTTATCAAAGGATACGAACGCCGCGACAGGATTCGAACGGGGCGGGGATCTTGTAATCAGGAAGCTACGGCCTTATTGAATTAGCCACGACGCCTTTATGTTTTCTTAGGAAAATGGTCTGTTGTTAGTAAACCATACCTTTGTGACTGTAAGTATGTGTACAAGTAGTAGATGACTTACATTGCACAGTGTAAAGATTACAATATGAACAATGACATGATGTTCAATTTTATAACATCTCCTTCTTCTTGAAGTTTACAATTGCGTGCATAGTTTCCAAACGACATGTTAGGGCACTCCCGTTATAACGAAGTCCTCGGGACCGACGCTTTTATTTCGTTATATCGAAATTTCGTTGTAACCGAACAAATAAAACGTACGATGAAAACACTGCAATTTTGTGTGTGTTGTGTCTTATTTCATTGTCCATGTATATTGTGGTTATTATAAAAGGGGAAATGCGATGTTAGGCACTTCGATGCGGCATAAATCTGGATCATTTTTACATTTATAGAGATCGTAAAAACAGTTTTAAATCAACATTTTTTAGAGAACGGAAAATTGAAATTGCCGACAATTAATTGAACATGTAAGCGGCATGAGTTGCGCCCGAATTTATGATTACTGCGCGGGATTATAGAGGACGCGAAACAAAACCAAATCGGCAAGATATAAAAGAATGTTTATGTATCAAAATGTTACTTGTAAAGTATGCGTATACCGGGTGCAATTTTTTTTTACAACAGAAGTAATAAACGTAATAGGCGTTGATAAGATAGCGCACCGAATTGCAAAAGCCGCTTTGAACTTCAGACGTCGCACTGCATCCCCAATTATAGATTGTTCATAAATGAACCCTTCTTTCTATTCATTTTCTCCGACGATCTATTTGAAGTTTTTTTATTTATTATTGGACATCGCATATCACCCGATGACAATGGTTAATAAAATAATTTTCCAAGCTCATTGCAAGTTGAAATCATGCTGCCGTTAAGTTGCAATAAAACAGAATTTTCCTTACAGCAAGGACAATTATAAATAGCCATCAATGGTTTTGTGAATAAAGCATCTATTCCCTAGGCCTTGTCTCTGTAAATTTCCGTTTATTTATCAGTACGCATAATTATCCATTTCACCTTCACCTTCCGAGTCTGCGTCTGTGGAGTCAGTTTTCAGTCCTTGCGATCATTATCAGTGTTCAAATCCAAACATCCCTGCACTTCATTAACTGCCCCACACATCTAGCTGTCCACCTACATGTACATGTACATGTATCACATTTCCTTCCCCTCCCTACCCCTCCACTCACTGGCACCACCGCACCTCAACCCATAAAGCAACGCCCAAATTCACCATCTAGCAGCATGGTCAAAATGCGCTATGCACGCAGCAAGCAGCACTCCACATGTGCACACTCAGCCACTCTCTCGGCGCAGCTCACCAATCATAACAAAGTATTTGAGACACACCCCCACTACGCCTCCCGAGTGTTCTGCGGTGCAGTTCGAGAAACCCATTCTCTCAATCACAATCGCACACACACGAGGCGATCAAATGTCGTCTCATTACCTTCCAGAATCTTTATTTCGTTGTAACGGAACGCATTTCTTATGTATTTTATTAAACATTGGGCTCGGAAATGGCTTCGTTGTAACGGGAATTTCGCTACAGCCGTGTACGTTGTAACCAAATTTTCCGCCATAGACTTCAATGGTAATGATTTTGGGACCAGAACTTTTACTTCGTTGTATCGAAATTTCGTTGTAAGCGTGTTCGTTGTAACGGGAGTGCCCTGTGTACTACGATCATCATGATAACTTTTGTCCTAGATTCACATGTATAAACACCAGCTTGGCCATACTTAAGTAAGTATGGTTTATCTGGGGAACCACTTCAGGTTTTCCATGCATGGAGGTGAGTGGGGTCAAACTTTCACAGGGACTTGCCCAAAATGAATAGCAGATATCGTACATTAATTTAAAGACAAAGGCTAACACTGTGGAACTTCAATTTAAAAAAAACTGTAAAACTTTTATCTCTGAGCTACATAACAGTACTTAAATAGACAAATACACATATTACATACAAAAGTTTTGAATGTTATGCTTCCACTGGCATGGTATGCATGGATAAACATTCAACCCAAATTTACTGCTCGGCCCGAGTACAAATTAGACCTAGGACACAGTAGTGTGTGGGAGGAAATAGACAAGGTCAGGAGAAAGTCACACTGGATAATCTAGATTGTCACTCTTTTATACAGCAATAAATGATCACTTTGAAGTGCAATCTTTTCAGGGCTTCAGTTTAAGACCTTATCAAAGACACTTGGAGCATGGAGGATTATGTAGCTCAGATATTTTAAATTGTGGTCATTGTTGAACTGTGTCTTTATAAATCTCATTATTTATAATGGTAATGTTCTTGTTATTTGAATTATTCGGTGTTTAAATAACATCCAGAGTGTCCAATTCAACCAGGCGCGACCGGTGTTAAATTTAACACCCAAGTAGTACAGAAATGCGATGGCCAGATGGACTAAAGGTCTAAACGGCAAGCAGACGACCAGCATGCCATTTAGTATACGTTGAACATTTAAGGTTGACGATTTAAAACGAACTGTTTGGTAATTAAGCAAGATATTTTGGATATCACTGGCTATAGATACTATTTTGATTTCTATACTCACTCAAAAACAGTAACAATCCTTCCTGCACGAAATGCAGTAAGTGTGTTCATTCAGTGACTTAAAAATGATAATAATCCGAATCAACGTAATCATCGTACAAAACAAAATTACGCTTAATCCTACAAAAGTACAACGAGATATTTTGTCATCCTAGCTCATTACGGTACCCTGTTTTATACACACGATGAAATTCACAGTTACCCCACGAGAAAGTAGAGAATTAAGCGGAGTGCACTTCCACTTCGCAGCTTTGCATGCTTTGCATAGGGAAAGAACACTTTGTAAGCATCGCTGTTCACCAGTCTGAAAAGTGGATGTATTTCAGTAAGTTCAGTTTATAGCACAAATATGATCTGGGAATTCGTCACGGAAGTGAAGAAATTTCAAGAAAGATAACATAGCGAGCAGACTAATGTTAAAGGTCTACTGTAGGCCTGCTGGCAGACTGACACAGCGCCCTCTGTTGATCCAATGAGAAAAATGGCGGCACCAATGATTTCCACGATGCAACGAAAAAAGTTTGGCTGTATGATTAAAATAACACATCATTTGTGTTCGTCTTGCTGTCCGAAACGCCACGGCACTACAACAGTGCAAAATCAAAAATTTGAGCGTGCCTTTGAAGATTCGGGTTTTTTTTTTCCTCTGTGTGGTTGAATTGTTCACTGACACCGAGGAGGTGCTCTAAAACAAATCCATACATCATCAAACGAACGCCTCAGCCACGTGCCTAGACGGTCTGTTCATGGTTTGCTCCTGCGGAACTTCCCGGATGTAACTCGTTTGCCAGGGATCCGCCGACGGGTGACCGTAGCCCAAGGATGTGTCGTAGTACGTGGTCGAGTCCGGCACCATCACGTCCGCCGTGGACACGGGGTACCCGTCCGTCAACACGCGCTGGGCCTCCGTGAAATCAGGCGGCGCCGTGGAGTTGGAACACAACCGATCACCGTTTCTGTAGCCAGTCATATCGGGACTGCTCTTATCTCGGACGTTGGAGACGGCGAAGTCGTACGAAGGTGGTGGTGGCTCTGTGAGGATAATACAATAGCACTAAAGTACAGTCATGGACGAAAGTTTGGAATATTTGTATTTCTTTGCATAGTCTTGAAAGTGCAGATTTCTTACGATTAATGAGCAATCACCCATGCAGAACAAATCATCACTAAGTTCAAATGATCTCTACTCAGGGGCGGCGCCAGGATAAAGTTTTAGGAGGGGCGAAATCCGTCGGGCACATTTTGCCTGTCATTTTTTTTACTAACCAAACTGCAAGCCATACAGCGTCCGATAAGAGGGGGAAGGGGTCTGACGAGGACAAAAAGCTTTTCTTTTGCCCGCCCGCCATTTTTTTTACTAGCCAAATCAACAACAATAGGGAGCAAAATTTTCGAAAAACAGTGAAATTCCCGTCATTTTAATAAGTTTGAAACAATAGGGGGACGACCGCCTCCCCTGCCCCTCCCCGCTCCCCGAGGCGCCTCCCCTGGCTCTACTTCAGGACAAGAAACCTGTTCTTGATGTGATTGAAAACTGCATTTGGTAGAAAAAAAAAACATATTCCAAACTTTTGTCTATAACTAATTAGGATGACATACACGCCGAGTGGTATAACTTAGTTATGTAGGTTCTACGGTACAATCCAACAAGTGCATGGTTCAAGTTAACAAATATTTTGTCTATCCTGTGAGACATTGATCGCGGTCAAGAAAAACATCGGTCCATTTTGACCAGTCTTTTGTCCGACACATTTCTACCAAGAAAATACATGTAGGTTATGTTGTTATTTTCCAAAGACATTTTCCTTCAGTGGTAATGACAACGGAACACTCAATGTATAGACGGTGGTAACTGTATAGACTGGTCACTTTTTTTCCTTTTCAAACTAAAAGAGATGCATAAACAAAACAAATAAATTGATTGAAAGTAAGCTTACAGAACAAGCCCAACGGTGTAATGAGTGACCTCTATGACATTTTTGGTACTAGGAAAGATGTTTGATTTATTCGAAAGTTTTTTGTCTGCCCATCTCTCCTCTATCTCTCTGAATTTTATGTCCATTACACAGTGAGAAGAGGTTGGTTGGCTTGATATTTGAAACTTGAAAATTGATTTTCTATTATATCCATGATACGATTGATATAAATCATATTGACTTATTCTACTTCAACATCTTCTTCTACCAGACGTCTCCGTTCTTCTTCCACTGCTCATCTTCGTTTGTCTCCCGGACCTCGAACTATGACGAAATATGGCGATCGTGCATTCTCTATTTTTGCTCCTCATTGTACTTTGGAATCAGCTCCCTTTCCAAATTCGTGAAGCCCCTTCTGTGGACACATTAAAATCACTCCTTAAAACTCACCTCCTCTAGTAATTCCGTCTATATTGTTTTTGTAACCACCCATCATTCTCATTGGCCACCTGTGTGGTGCCTGGTAGCCTCAATGCTAGAGCTCCTGTGGATAATGTACTGCTTGGGCATGTCCCCCAAATTGTCAGGGAACGGAGCAGCAACAGGCTACCGGGCCTCACACAGGCGGATCTGGGAAGCGCGATGGGTGGTACTAGTACATCCCAAATATTGTATGTTTTTAAGTTGTGATAATTCTTACAGCGCCTAGAAACTTTTGTATTATGTGTTATATAAATGTTATTTTGTTATTATTATTATTATTATTATTATTATTATTATGATAATGATAATAATAATAATAATAATGATGGTGATGATGATTGATGATGATGATGATGATGATAATGATGGATGATTGGATGGGAGTATACTCTCACCTGATTATTATTATTAATTAATGGTATTGATTTTATTATTGTATTATCATTGATGATTATTATTATTGATTATTATTGATTATTATATTATTATTATTATTATTATTATTATCATTTATATTGATTATGAATTATTATTATGTATTGATTATTGATTATTATTATCTATTATTATGTATTGATTTATTATGGGATTATAGGTATAGCGTCAGGTCGAGCAAAACGGATGAGAGAATCGTGGGGCGAGCAACAAATAAAAGTAAAATAAACTGTCAGCGCTTTAAATAGCCCATGACGTTTAGGCTTCTGACTGGTGGTGAACGCCGCCGCGACCGGCCATGTGTGACCAGCCGGACGCGAGGAGGACTGGTGGGTGGCAATCGATCTGACAGGATGGTGAAGCCAATAAAAGCAATCGCAACTTTCAACGTCCTCCAGCGTGGTGGATTCAGATGAGCGCTATCATGTGCAGTCATGCTAACGGACAAAAACAGAAAGCGTGATGAAGTGGTGAGTTAACGCCTTTTTTGTCCAACAGGGTTAACGTTTTGTAGTCCATTCTTAGTCATCTGCGAGGGGAGGGGGAAGAAAAGAAGTCATGGGCCATTGAGCAAGGTGTACAACCTATGCTGGCGCGTGGTTTAAAAACGCGTAAAAAAGGTTTGTGTTTCACGGTCAAGGGCGGTGGTGACGCGCGGTACAGTGAGAAAGGGTATCAAAAGTCGCCAGAATCGGAAATAAGGGTATACACTTTCGAAAGTCAGAAGGATTTCGCCTTTAAATAGGCGGTGTCTTTTCAGACTTGAAATGACTTGTTTAGGGTATTCAAACAGAAGTTTAACTTAAAAGGTAATATTTTCAGCACTTGGTGATAGCTTGTTTAGCAGTGAATTCTGAGATTTCGATTCGGATATATTACGTGTTTAGGGTCCAGTTTTGAAGTCCATACGAGCGCGCATCGGTAGATGAACAGTGGCCCCGCCCCCCCCCGGGAGGGTTTAGTATGGGGCTGTTGCACTTGGCGCTGGGAATTAAGCAGGTTGGTAATAGAGGTTCAGTAATAAATCTCGTCCAAATTGAGAAACAGAATGCGAAAACAAAATCAATAAAACTGAAGTCAGAGAATGATAGCATGATCTATTTTTACTTTCATGTGGTATATAGGTCGTGCATATTTGGTCAGGGGTCACGGCTCAGCAATCAGTTTTGTAAAACATGTCAAATTTTCTTTTCGCAAATGTTGATTTTGCAGTGTGTATGCACGACTTCTTGATGTGTTGTGAATGATCTCAGGATATCATTCAGCGCAAACTTCAAAAGCTTGGACAAAAGCAATTTTGACATACTTTATAAAATTAATTGCTGAGCAGTCACCAGTGAATGAAATAATATGAATGTCCAATATATACGACACGAAAATGAAATTATTCTGCTATCACTCCCCAATATTAGTTTTATGACTAGTTTTTTTTTTTTTTTTTGCTTACAATGTATATCCAGGCTGGATGAAAATTTTGAATCGTGATGCCGAAGACGTCAAAACACGGACGGCGGAACGTATTAAAAAAAAACCCTGGGACAACTATATTTTGAGACCCTCACCCTCAAACAAAAACCTTCGGAATCAATTAACGCAGACGAATTAAACGACAAGATACAATTCCGTACTTCTGATCTAAATACTTGTAATTTCATGGGGTTATCCTTAATCTAAATCACATTTTTTTCCTGTAAAGGAGTAGAAACAGTTACGCAGATTTCCGATGTTTAGTTTCGGTATGTGAACAAATTTTTATCAATACGAAAATAAATGACATAGAACATCAAAACATTGACACCGTATTAGAGATTTGGGGCATTTCACATTTTTCCGGATGCTGTCCAAACAAATCCGGCAAAAAAATTGTTTTATGGTCATGTCATTGTACTAGCAGAGGTTAATATAATAATGATTCTAATGACATCAGCACTAATTTATCATCCCTTGATGGAAAAAAAGGAGGAAGCTACAGTAAATACTACCATACAACATGCATCGTGTTTATCTATAAGATTATTCACTCTAGCCGAGTATTTTTTCATATTACTTTCCAAGTGCTAGAAAAATAACCCGGAAAGATAAGATACCTCGTGTGTGTTTTAAAGTGTGGTCAAGACACTGAATATATATATTTAAAGTCTAAACCTTTCTACACGGAATCAACCTAAACATCTCCTTACAGGACCGGAGATTTCATGTGATGAGTGGGAGGGGGGGGGGGTGGGGCGACGAAAATAAAGGAAGACGATGAAAATAATATACTCTCGCGCGGGGTAAACATCGCCCCGAGGATACATTTTCGTTAAAGAGTGGAAAGTATGCTTTGAAATCCCCCTCCCCCATCATTAATAAAGTTTAATATCCTATTTCAATCATATTTATCTTTTGATTACGTTTACAGATAACAAAAAATATCAAAAATGCTGATTAAAGTGATGAAAACATAGTAAGTTTCATAAATCCGGGGAGAGATCCCCGCAGAAAAAAACGAGGGGGCCGTTCCCCATCCCCTGGGATTTCCGCCCATGATCCTTTACGTCTTCCTTACCCGTAAAGTATACTCCAGGAATATATTGGGACACGATTCAAAAGCGGATGGGATGACAGCGGGTACTCGGAATGGCGTCGGCTCGATCATCTTCTTCTGATATGAGGGGCATCCATCCAACTCTATCTCGGTGATGTATTCTTTGATCTGCTTGTCATCAGTGCTCCAGCCACTCTTGGCGAAGAAAGTTAAAGTCTGACATGGAAAATAAAATGATACAAAGATGAAATGGGTTAAATGTTAAATATTAAATTATAATCATCAAGTATTTTGTGGTACAGAAAGAATTATCACCAGAGAGCAAGCATTTTTCAGAAATAAAATATCTATGACAGCGAAAAAACTCACATAATCGGAACTATATATATATTCAAACCTTTTTGTAGATACGAATGAGAAAAACAACGCACAACAACACACACACACACACACACACACACACACACACACACACACACACACACACACACACACACACACACACACACACACACACACACACACACACACACACACACACACACACACACACACACACACACACACACACACACACACACACACACACACACACACACACACACACACACACACACACACACACACACACACACACACACACACACACACACACACACCCATCACCTACACACACATACGTTCACAAGCAAACACCTACTTAATCATTGAAGTTTTTCTGCTTAATTTACACTGAAGAGATGAATAGGTCTTTGAATTGTTCATGTTAATTTTAGTGCTTCCAACGAGAAGAGTCTTTACCTGCGTTAAAGCACACGTAATACATGTGATATCGCTACTACTTTGGTTATCCAAACTACCGGATATCCAAATGGGTTCCCCGACGATATAGCCCCTCTTATCCACGTGGATCTCGACCGTCATGGGGCCCGACTCGCAGCAGAGGCAGCCTTCCGTGGTCGTGAACTGATCGCCCAGGGGATGCTGTAGAAATGAATGATCATAATCGATATAAATATTGATACACAGGGTGCAAACAGGATCTTTAGAACCACGTCTGTCAAGATGCGCGAAGACAAGAGAAAAGAACATTAATCTAACTTCGTTTAAAGAAGTTATTTCATAAAAATTACCGTTGTTCTTCATACGATATTTTCAGTGAGATTATTGTTATGTGTTTATGCCATGAGCTCTTTTTTTCAGGTGGATTTCAGTACATTATAAAGAATATAATGATAATGATGATGATGATTTCATTTATTTATTAATGCATTCTTTTCACAGGGTAGTCCCTTCAGTTCACTGTACAACAGTTGAACTGCTTAGCTTTTCAAGGGAGCCCTGTAAACGGATAAAATGACAAGCATAAATAAAATATTATATTTTCATGATGATAATAGTATGATGATGATAATAATAACAACAACAATAATAATAATAATAATAATAATAATAATAATAATAATAATAATAATAATAATAATGATGATGATGATGATAACTCTCATGATCATCATCATCAGCAGCAGCACCACCATCATTATTATCATCATCATATCAAATTCGGTATGATATATCTCCCATGAGTGAGGTAATCTACCCACCCTCTTAGCAGTGATTGGAAATGGAATGAGAGATAATGAAATGTTTTATCACACGGTACAACAAATACACTGGTGCCCAGTGTAATTCCAATGATTGGGTTACAGAATTTCTGCGTTGATATACTAGCTGAGAAATTATTTGACCGATAAATTGAGTTTATCAGTGATAAACCCCTTTTTGTATTTAAAGTGAAACTCTTGCAAAGCTTAACACCAGATAGAACTCAAGTGTATCACACTCAGATTATTGCGATTAACTTACTTTAATTTATCGACGACAAACTTAATCTATCCGCAATAAACTTAATTGTTCGGCCACTGACTTAATTAGGAGGCGATAAACTTAATTTTGTCGAAAAGATGGACGTTGGCTCCACATATAATTTGCATAATATGGGCACTGTTCTGGTCAACTGAAGTTATGTTATGTTTGCATGTATACATCCGCCATTAAGTGAAGCTAGTAAATAGATAGTAGAGATTTAGCCCCATGCTACATGTCCGTAGTGGCCAAAAAAAAAAAAAATATGATTCCCCCGGAGACGCATCATGTGTCAACATACTAGAGCAATTTTTGTCCATTATCGGTGTCCAATAAAGACAGATTTCACAGACTGTGCGTATAAATAGAGAGAGTGTGTGTTTTCTATACAAGCTTAGTTGTGTATATTATGTTCAGGAATTATGTTTACCCTGATGTGTGTTTATGTGATACGGGCGTCAATGGGGTTTGAGACACACTTTGTGCACTGTAAAAACTGAGGTATTAAATTTAACACCCATGGTGTTGCACAATATACCCTCCCTACTCTACTCAATTAGTATTGCAACATATGCATTTTTGAGTTGAAAGGGCGTCTCATATTAAATCGGATGTCCTAATGAAGGTTTATAATTGGAATAATAAACATTATTTGAAATAGAAATACAATGAATATTTTTTCGTTTCAATTCTCCAAGGCTGGAGAGATTATCAGATGCAGGCGCGCCCAGAGCAGGAGGGGCATGGACACATAAGATCCTTGCTTTTTTTCGCCTCCCTATGGGGGTGGGTGTATAATTTCACACTTAGTATTCGTATTTGGTTTTATATTTCCACGTAACAATTGGTTTGGATGGTTTTTGGAAAAGACTTTCATAAAACTAAAAAATGTCATTGTGTTGGTCCTTGGACGGTCTGGAGAAGAAGACCCATGCCCACAAATGACGAAAGGACGTCCTCCTATCTTCATAAGATGCGTGATAAGGAGAATACGCCCAATTTTTCAGAAGAAGACCTCCTCAATTTGTAATTTCTTATCCTTTCTCAATTATCTAAAGGCGGAATTCATTATTTGCAAACATCTCTAAAATTTGCTGGATAATTGCGTCTTTTTATAGTCATTTGATATAAAATGTGGAGAGAAGGTCATATCTGTGTATATATTATGGTAGCCTCAATCATTCCTTTCACTATTGCTTATGGATGGGATGAGGAGGCGCTTTCGTTTTGCGGACGCGTGTTCTATAGGGTTTCCGGACGACGGTGTCAGGGGCTACACCAATGGTTTTTTTTCTGTTCTCGTTGGAAATCTTTCCAAGCGCATCCAAACATTTTACGGGAAGTCTCGAAACGTAATTACGATCCTTAGTATGTGATATTAACACCCCACCCCTGTAGTGGGATGCGCGAAAAAAACTCAAATTTTGTGTTCTTATCCCAGCCCTCTGCAACGGGTTGCGCCTGGCATTTTGATAACTACTCTCCGCATGGAGAAAGAAAGAAACATGAACGGTTGTCCACTTAATTTTTCTTTTCAACGAATATATGTTATTTGGTTCTCAAATTAGTTGAAACGTTATGCTTAGGAGATTCGATTATTAGAGAAGACCGCCTTCCAAGCTCACACGCATGCCATGTCGTGTATAGTGCATGTATGTTGCAGTATACGTTTGCGAGGTAGGGGAGAGTAGATCAGACGTGATCGTAAAATATATTCCGAACAGCGCACGGGTGTTATTTTAACAACAGCACGAACTTATATTCAAATACAATCGGGCACTGAGCGTGTTTCAACACGGAAAGGGTGGCTTGGAAGAACAATTCATCAGCACTATTCCGGTATTCAATCCGCTCGCTGGCAAGCACATTGATTGTGAAGCGACGCCCCAGTTCTTGACGAGTGTGTATGGTGGCTGATGTTATAGGCTATTGGCGTCTTTAGAATTTGCTGACTCTTCGTTCTTGTCTGTAGTTGTCTGATCCGCTAGCCACCCTCGCTTATTGATCACCAAGACATCCGGGAATGTTATCAATTTGCAGGTCGA